>RCUC01172222.1:0-33178 GCA_003697995.1 Taxidea taxus jeffersonii
TGCTACTTTGCCCACTGTGATGTGTAAGAGCTTTAGGAAGAGGCTCAAGGAGGAAGGATATAAGGAAGAAGTCTAAGAATAGTCTAGCTGGGGATGCAATTCTTACCTCCACCATTGGCTGGAGAAGAACTGAAGCCCGTGTATGACTCCCTAGCAGTCAGAACAATTGGAGCAAAAGATCCTTCCCTGATCCAGCAGAGCCATGAGGTGAATGCTTGCAAGACACTGAAAACCAGGCTCAAAGCAACAGTTTGGTATTCTCTGTAAGTCTCGAACCAAGAGAGGAAATGTAGAAACACCTGAATGATCAGCAACTGTGGGTTAGAAGACACCATGCACCCATTCTGTAGCCAGATATTATTCTGGATCAGGTTTTATGGTTCTCTTTCTCTGTGTGTTTACTGTTTAAGAAAAATAAGTTTGAATTTTTAAAAATTTGGTATAGTTCTCCCTGAAACATTCTGCAACATGAGGGAAAGCAATCTAAAGACCTAGAGGGAAAAAAAAAACAACAAACAAATTTTCCAAAGAGAGTAAAAGAAGAACTTCCACAGTCTTAGCTTGATGTACTAAATATGAATTTACCTACTCAGGGCAAGGAGCATTTAGGAGAACTGAAAATGAGCTGAAAAGGGAGATAGCTGGGAGCAGGCAGAATTGCAAAGAAAGCAATATATTTCACATTGGACACAGCAAAGAGCAGAGTTACAGTGCAGAAAATAAAGTTTGTAATATTTTGACTTTAAAAATGTAGAGAAAAAAAAACAAAGATGAATATAACAAAACAAAAGATGGAGGAAAAAGAAAGGACACCCAACATGTAGGTACAGCTTTTCCAGAGAAAAATCAAGAAAGAAAAAAATGAAGCCATCATCAGACCCCGTTTATTTTTTTATTTTAAATATTTTATTTATTTGAGAGAGAGGTGAGAGAGCATAGGGAGAGGGAGGTGCAGACAGAGAGGCAGACTCCCTGTTGAGCAGGGAGCCTGACATGGGGCTCTATCCCAGGTCCCTGGGATCATGACCTGAGCCAAAGGCAGCTGCTTAACTGACTGAGCCACCCAGGTGCTCCTGTCAAATACCCTTCTTGAATTACTTGGATATTAACATGTTATGTATATCTGTATGCAGCTAAGAGGCTACTACAAAAGAATAAGAAATTTGCAGTATAAGGAAAGTAAAAATAATCAAAAGTAATTAAAAATGCAGGGAGTTTGAAACAGTACATGTTTTAAAACCAGCTCTAGGGGTAGAGAGGAAGGACCTGAGTTGTGGCTCGATGACTTCTGTGGTATGAGTACTGCCATCGTGGCTAATTTCAGACTACCAATGTGATGTCGTATGTGCAGTTGGAAAGAAAGGTGTGCATTTGATTCTGACATGCATTTAGGGGCTGGCTTCAGTTGGACCAGTTAGTTCACAATCTGGGGAAAAAACTGTTAAATTTCATCTCAGACCGTGTACCAAAATGAAATCTATACTCTTTTTATTAGCTTCTTAGGGCTACCACAACAAAGTACGCAATCTGGGTGGCTTAAACCAAAAGAAATTTACTCTTACAACTCTGGAGGCTAGCAACTGGCAATCAAGGTATGGGCAAGTTCATGCTCTTTCTGTTTTTCTAGAGAAGGGTTTTTCCTTGCCTCTTCCTCGAATCTGGTGGGGGCCTGCAATCCTTGGTGTTTCTTGGTTTGTAGACTCATCACTTCTATCTCTGTCTCCATTGTTATGTGGCATTCCCCCTGTGTGTGTCTGTATGTGTCTCTGTTTTCTCTTCTTACAAGGGTAACAGTCATTGGATTTAGGCCACATCCTGAGCTGCTGTGACCTAATTTCAATTTAATTAATTACATCACAAAAACCTTATTTCCAAACAAGGTCTCTCTCTGACGTTGTGGGTGGACATGGATTTGGGGGAGGGGTCAACATTATTCAACCCAGTATAAGGATTAACATAAAACATAATAAGCGAACCACACAAAAAATAGCATTGATGTGAATACTTAGTTTTTTCTGAGGGCGCATGTAGTACTTCCTGCTGGAAGAAATCATACAAGGATGTTTTATACATTTGAATCCAAAAGTTTTAAATTTCTCTGGTCAAAACATGAACAAAATTGAAAACCCGACAATAATTTGGTAAAATACTCATCAGATATAAAAATAAAAAGTGTAAATCTCTTTCATATATAAAGATAGTGTATAGCTAGAAAAAGCACAGCCTCAGGAGATAATTGGATATGAAGTGGAAAAGTCACAGAGGAGTAAATACAGATAGATGGCTTATAAAGTTAGAAGTGTTCAACCATATTAATAATGAAATACATTTACATTAAAACAGCAACATGCTATTTTAAACTATTGAAGTAGCAAAAATAAAGAGAAAAGGTAACAATGATGGTATATCTTCTCATGGGAGAATAATCGGAGAGTGAATTAGTGCAACCTTTCTTCCAGAAAAACAAAAGAATTGACATGTGTCAAGAACCTTACTGATGTTCCTCCCTTTTGAATTCGTAATAACACTTCTAAAAGTCAATCCCAAAGTAATAATCTTCAAATGTATAAAGCATAAAGAAGTAGAAATCAAAAAAAGTATCAAAGAATTAAGTATTATCTTGAGCAATTATAAGTGCTCTATTGTTGAGGATTTATTGCCGAGAATGTAATCTATTCTAGCTCGTTTAAGCATAAAGGGATTTATTTCAAAAGATTTTTGAGTTGTCGGGAGGATGGGGAGACACAAGGGAGTGAGGAAGAGCTCCAGAGCCCCATGGTTGAACTTGGGGTGCTCAGGCAGAGTGCAGAATCAGGAAGCCTCCTGCCACACTGAGGAGCCTCAGCTCCAGCGGCTGGCTCCAGACTCCTGCTACTTGAGCCAGAACCTCACTTTAAACATGGACCCCATCTCTCTCCTCCCTGAACTCCGTTCAGAATTCGAGACCCAGAGGTGCCTCCTTGGGGGAAACTACATCACAACTAGAACCCTGGCTGTAAAGAAGTCTGGGAAATGAAGTTTTAGCTTTCCAGCTGCTGAGTAGAGGAAGATACAGAAGGAGGCTGGAATGGAGATTCTGTGACCCAGTTCATACATTTGCCACACTCTAAACACTCAAAACATACGAAATGCATCCAGTGGCTTAAATGACTTTGGAGGCTCATTTAAATGAACCTCGGTGGTTCAGTTGGTTGAGTGTCTGCCTTCCACTCGGGTCATGATCCCAGGATCCTGGGATTGAGCCCCACATCAGGCTCCTCCCTAGGTGTAAAGCCTACTTCTCCCTCTGTCTACCACTCCCCCTGATGTGCTCTTTCTCTGTCTGTCAAATATATAAATAAATAATATATTTAAATGACTTTGGAAGTATTTCTACTTTTTTTTTTTAATTTAAAAAAGCATGAAATAGGGGTGCCTGGGTGGCTCAGTTGGTTAAGCAACTGCCTTCAGCTCAGGTCAGGATCCTAGAGTCCCAGGATTGAGTCCTGCATCGGGCTCCCTGCTCGGCAAGGAGTCTGCTTCTCCATCTGACCCTGCCCCTTCTCATGCTCTCTCTCTCTCTCTCTCAAATAAATAAATAAAATCTTTTTTAAAAAAAAAAAAGCATGAAATAGAAGTATATTTAATGTACAATCTCAATTATGTAAAAAAATTTGGAGGAAAAACACTCTAGAGAAATACATCAATGCCTTAAAACTTGTGTGAGACTATGGGCGATTTTTAAGTATACCTTTTACTTTATTTACAGTGATCTTAAAGTAATTTTATAAACCTCATTCTCCATTAAAACAAGCAAACAAATGTTTGTTAACTAAGTGCAGGAGTCAGTGACATGAATGGACAGAAAATAAATATCCATTGTTATTTATTATGTGGTCTTAAGGTTTAAGGAAATCCAGAAAAAAATTATTATGTTCCCTTTAGACTTGACTTTTTTATAGCAGTCGTGAGTTGTGGTGCTGGTAGAAGAGTACAGATAGCACAGTTTAGATAAAAATTTAGGTGTGTATGTATTTGTCTATGTAATAAATAAATAAGTAAATATATAAACATATTTTATGTATATAGCATGTCAGTATTTATGTTCAAGTACATAACTTCTATATTTGGGTTCTCTAGAGGAATAGAAGCAGTAGAAGTTATAGATATATTTTTATAATTTTTATTTGAAGAGATTTATTACAAAGAATTGGCACTTGCAGTTATGGAAGGTAGGAAGTCCCAGCATCTGCCATCTGCAAGCTGGAGACCCAGGCAAGCTGGTGGTGTAGCTCCACTCCAAGTCTGAAGGACTAAGAACCAGGAAAACTGATGGTGTAAGATCAAATCCAAACCCGAAGGCCTGAGAACTGATGGAGTAAATCACAGTCCGAGAGCGTAAGACTGATGTCTCTACTCAGGTAGTCGGGCAGAGCCATGTTCTCCCTTCCTCTGACTTTTTTATTCTATTCAGGCCCTTGACAGGTGGATGAGCTCACCCACCCTGGGGCTGGCAACCCACTTTACTCAGTGTACCATTTCAGATGCTGAGCTCATCTGGAAACACCTGCACAGACACACCAGAAATAATATATATATATTTTTAGAACTCTATTTATTTATTTATTTATTTATTTATTTGACAGAGACAGAGATCACAAGTAGGCAGAGAGTCAGGCAGAGAGAGAGAGGAAGGGAAACAGGCTCCCTGCCGAGCAGAGAGCCTGACGCGGGGCTCGATCCCAGGACCCCGAGATCATGACCTGAGCCGAAGGCAGAGGCTTTAACCTACTGAGCCACCCAGGTGCCCCCAGAAATAATATTTTTTAAGATTTTTTTTTAATTTATTTGACAGAGAGCACTAGTAGGCAGAGAGGCAGACAGAGAGAGAGAGGGGAAAGCAGGCTCCCCGCCGAAGCAGAGAGCACGATGCAGGACTTGATCCTAGGACCCCGGGATCATGACCTGAGCCGAAGGCAGTGGCTTAACCCACTGAGCCACCCAGGCGCCCTATTTTATCTTATTTTACATATATTTTTTAGAAATAATATTTTAACAAATATCTGGGCACCCTGTGGCCCAGTCAAGTTGACATATAAAATAAACCACCATAACTATATAGAATCTTTTTTCATATTACTATAGAAACTACTTTTATTTATCAATAATAAATAAATCAGTAAGTATAACAGTTGCTTGCAAAAAAAAGTAAGACTCGGACATGCAGTACATATGGTCTTTTCCTAGGAAACTAGCAATAATATTACTTTTCTTTCACATTAAGAACTATTTTAAGTTAAAATTCCATTGGTATTTTTTTTAAAGATTTTATTTATTTATTTGACAGAGAGAGACAGAGATCACAAGTAGCAGAGAGGCAGGCAGAGAGGGAGGGGGAAGCAGGCTCCCTGTTGAGCAGAGAGCCCGATGTGGGGCTCGATCCCAGGACCCCAAGATCACGAGCCGAAGGCAGACGCTCAACCGACTGAGCCACCCAGGCGCCCCTCCATTGATATTTTGAATGAATAACTTTTACTGTTTATCAACTGTAACAAAAATCATCTAAGTTTTTCAGTGTCTTTTCTTTCTTTTCCTTAAATATTAGAGGTTTTGCTTTTAGAGAACTAATGCTTTTCCAGTGTAAATCCATTTCTGAAATAAAACTACCCAAGTAGAACAAAAAGGGTTTTTTGTACAATTCTTCCTTGTGAGGAAGCTTCTCTTACGAAATATCTATTTGGACCCTGCTTTCCAGCTCAGCATATGACCTAGCACAAGACTTTCCTCAGAGATTCTGACTTAGCTGCCTCCCCTCGTTATAGGAGACATCTTCCCGGGTGATGCTAAAAGGTACAGACTAACATGTGAAAAGAAAATTAACCCAGTTACAGATGTATACTAAACTAACTTTTCCTCCAAATCCGTCCTTAATGTAAATATATTGGGTCCTGTATCCTAACACATTGTGATTATAAGGCCTCCTGTTAATGATTCCAGTATACACACTGTTCTGTTTTCTGTTTTGTTTTTTTTTTAATTATTTTCTTTCCCATTTTTTTAATGGTGGGTGAATAATGGTGGTATTAGCTATATTTCAGAGAGGTAGGAGAACAGCTGCTAAAAATTTTTTACTCAGAATACTTTGTTAGCACAGGCAGTGACTGAAGACAGAACTGGAAGAAATTGCTATTTGTCCTGCATCTGATACAAGTGTAAGTAGGGGAAATGGTTTACTTTAAAAGCTGATGCAATTCACTAACACGAGAATCACAACATGAAATGAAAATAGACGTTCTCTTTTCAACAACTTGTAATATAATTAACTCTTAGGCTCTGTTTTTACCTAGCCACAGAATCAACTGTTTTTGCAGTTTACTGAGAGGTTTTGTTTAGGGCTGTTTGCAGTTCATGATTTGAAAGAATTTGGAGGTGAGATGAAATGAGTGTATAATTAGGCCTTCAAGTTGGAGAGAGCATGTGAGACACACCTTCTCACCTCCTCTTCTTTCTTATTTTCTTCACCTTGCTATTTCTCTCTCCATCTTTGTTTAACATGGCAGATAAATAATGGGATCAGTACTAGGGAGGGAAGAGTTTTTTGTTCCTTTTCTCCTTTTGTATCTCAAACACTATGTCACACTAGCTCTTGATTGCCTGATCTTATCTTTCCTTTTGTTTTTGGAAATATTTTTTATTCCCCTCCTCCTCTTGTCTGTTTATTTCCCATGCTTCTCTCCACTGTTTTGTTTTGTTTTTTCTTTATTCCCCATCTGCCCTCTTGCCTCATCTTCTCTTTTCCCAGCAATGGTATAAATTTCAGAGTTAGAGTAGTAGTAGCAAGGATGAGCAGGGTGTGTGTCTGAAAGGACTGTGTGCTTCTCCAGGAAGACTGGCATCCCAAGTGGAGTCCAGCTTGATTCTGGGAGGTAAATTAAAAATGGCTGAATGTAGTTGTGCCTGCATGTGCTATTTTGGGAATCATGCCGTTTCCAGTAGGAAGATCCAGCACACTAAAGGTACTAAGAGAAGAAGGGGCTCAAGGTTGGGAAAAGGCAATTATGAATAACTGGGACCTGAGAAGGAATCACGGACTTGAGTAGTGGTGGCCAGCTTGGTGTCCAAAAAAACCAGAAATACCAGATTGAACCCCAACGACCAGACAAAGATCAACCATATCACCTTAGAGACAGCTGAAGGACCCATCACTTCTGTGAGGATCCAGAAGGGAGAGGCCTTCTGAAAGGGCAGAAACCAGCTCTGAAGGAATTTTGCATTTTAAATGGATGGAATATTTACCCCAAAGACTGTTTTACTTCCAAAGACACTTAATTACTTTAGATGATAAATATAAGGTTTTCTCTTGTCATTAAAATGAATGGGAGCCTCAGAATAAGGTGAAGGCAAGATGAGGGTGGGTGGGGGGGAGGGGAGGGAAGCCAGATCTTCTGAATTGTGTGCAGATTTTATCCTGCTGTTAGAGGTATATGTGGAAGATGGAAATCGTTATGTTAATAGAGGTCAACTAAGAATGGTGAAATGGTTGTGTGATTATTGTTTTATTTTTTCTTCTCTATAAATTAACATGTATGTACTAAACATGTACGCTATATCAAACACATACTGCTCATCTTTTTGTTCATCTGTATTTCCTAATTTATCTAGATTATACACTTATACAGTTTTGCTTTTGTAAAGAGGAAAAAATAATTAAATACTATTGTAAAATAAATCTATCTGATTTACCCGTTATGGTATTTGAATGATACACATCCCACCATGTGAATTGTAAACCAGGTCTTGGAATTGACACTTCTGTTTCTGAATATATGCTTTGAGGTTGGTTAATTGTAAATTCCAGGCTTTTCCCAACTCATTTTGTAGAGCTTATGCAGAGCTTAATTCCCATGCAGATCTTTCATTCACAATTTTAAATCTGCCATGCTTTGATTATATACAAGTCAGCATTCTGTTTTGATCTTCAGAGGTAGAACAAGTTTGCGAATAGCATGATACCCTAGTACTCACAGGATCATACCCAATCTGTTTGTTGATTCTATTTTTTTTTAAAGATTTTATTTATTTATTTGACAGAGATAGAGATCACAAGTAGGCAGAGAGGCAGGCAGAGAGAGAAGGGGAAGCAAGTTCCCTGCTGAGCAGAGAGCCCGATGCAGGGCTCGATCCTAGGACCCTGGGATCATGACCTGAGCCGAAGGCAGAGGCTTAACCCACTGAGCCACCCAGGCGCCCCTGTTGATTCTATTTTTGAGATGATAATCTCTCTATATATGACGGATGTTCACCACACCAAAAACAGTGGGTGTTCTTTGCAAATGAATGATGCACATATTGACATGACTCTGGCAGCCTGCAAAGGTAGCTTTTGCAAGGTACAAGGTACAAGTGACACATTAATAGTGAGATACTTTCATTTGCTTTCCCAGAGTTATCAAATACACTTGCTAGGAGCTCTTGGGGTTTGTAAATGATTAGTTAATGATTATTTCATTTTTAAAATCTTCATTAAGAAGACTCCCCAGGGATGCCTGGGTGGCTCAGGTGGTTGGGCATCTGCCTTCAGCTCAGGTCATGATCCCAAAGTCCTGGTATCAAGTCCCACTTTGGGATCCTTGCTCAGCAGGGAGTTTGCTTGTCTCTCTGCCTGCTGCTCCCCCTGCTTGTGTGTTCTCTCTTTATCTCTCTCTCTCTTTCCCTGACAAATAAATAAATAAAATCTTAAAAAACAAAAAAGATACCCCGAATTAGTTGCATTATTTGGCTTGTGATAGCCAAACATTCAATCTGCCAGATCACCCAACTAAAGGCTGGGTGGGTGAAACACTAAGTCTTCTTTTGTTTCTTCAGATTTAGTCATGGCTGCACAGTGATATCAAATGTTTGTCCTGGCTGTTAAGTGTAGCTGACCACCCCCTCACTCCCATAGATACTGAGGGGAGAAGGATCTGCTCCTTCATACCCTTCTTGCATTTTCGGCTTAGTTCATGTCAGAAAAGAGAAATTTGACTTATTTTCTAACATTTGAAGTGAGAAATAATCAAAGAAATTGACTCTAACTCTAGAAATACAGTATAATTACTACATAATTTAGATTTATGATGAAGATTTTATAGGCAAAAATTTTTAATTAAATAATAATTGAATAATGGAATCTACCATTAATTAAATGTGATAGCTGGAACAAATGTGTAGTATATTAAAAATGTTCATGCAAATGTAAATAGTTCCATTAATTGCTTTAAAAATTACGTTATGGAGGACATAAATTCTTTATGATAAAATAGAGATGATGCATTTTACAATATTTTGGAGAGATCTCATTCTCTTATATTTAGCTTTTTTCTTTTTGACTATAGAAAAGGGAGATTCTTTTATATTCTTTCTACTCTAAATAGATCTCTGATAAACTACATGAAATGGACCATTTTCGCTGACCTGACATTTATTCTTTCCTTATTTCTAAGTGTTTACTGACATTTTGGAATATCAGTACCATTTAGATTTTTTCACAAAATAATGACAAATGACAAGTGAACATACAGTTACATGAACCTTAGTATTCCAAAAATGTCTGTGTAAGTGCATGTTAGGCATATCCTGCCTAGCAAGTAGCTGACTTGCTTCCTTGGAGATGGTGGTCATTTTTCTAGAGTTTTTTAGGAACTGGTTTCTCATCACTTATTCTTGCAAAGAGAGGAAGAAGGATGATGATGATTATATGATGATGGTGGTGGTGATGATGAGAATGATGGTGATGGTGATGTTGGTCACCATGATGGTGATAGTGCTTGTGATGATGATGAAGATAACAATAAGGGTGGTGATGATAATGATCTTGGTGATAATGATGAAGATGATGATGATGGTGTTTGTGATGAGGATCATGGTATTGATGGTTTTGATGATAATAGTAATAATGATGATAGTAGGGATGGTGGAAGCTAAACATTTTAAGGATTTTTATGTGCCAGGTACTCTTCTAAGTGCATCACACCTATGAACTCACATGGTCCTCACAGTGATCCTATAACTAGGTGCTCTTATTATCTTCATTTTTTTTCATTTGAGAAAATTGAGGCACATAGAGATGAAGTAACTTGTTTAAGATTGTGCAGTTTACCTGTGGAAGAGACTGAACATGCAGTCTTCTCAAAGTACCTTCTCTATAATTGGAAGTCACATTTGAGACCATCATCTGCATTAGAGATTTTTGTAAGATACAATTATAGCAAAATCAGTGGGCTTCTAAAATGCAATCTGTTTTTTAAAATACAAGATTATTTCTTTGTGCCAACGTTGCCATAATTTTTTACTTAAATGTATGATATTCCACAAATTAGAATATAACTCAGTTAATTTTATATGTCTCAAAATGAGTCAATATCTGTTTTTAAAGTTCAGTGTGGCTTTAACTTGACGTTGAAATTCAGAGAAATAAATGTAATTGTTGGGGGCGCCTGGGTGGCTCAGTGGGTTAAAGCCTCTGCTTTCGGCTCAGGTCATGATCCCAGGGTCCTGGGATCGAGCCCCGCATCGGGTTTTCTGCTCTGCGGAGAGCTTGCTTCCTCCTCTCTCTCCCTGCCTGCCTCTCTTGCCTACTTGTGATCTCTGTCTGTCAAATAAATAAATAAAATCTTTAAAAAAAGTTTAAAAAAATAAATAAAAATGTAATTGTTATTACAAGAACTACAAAAGGGAGAAATCACAAAAGGACACATGGTCAGAAAAACAAGTATAATTTTATTTTTCTGGAAAAAATGGGATTTTTCTAAATGATTCCTGAGATTAAAAAAATGATTATATGATTTTTGGAGGGTTGAAGCTTGTGAGAAATTACCATAGTCTATTTACAAGAAAATGAACTAGTGTCTAATGAGGGATATATAGTTAAGAATGTTATTCAGTTCCTAATTATCCATTTTCTGATTTAAGGCAGGGGAATAGTTTGCATAAAAACTGGTGAAAGAAAATGTTGATGAATATAAACACAATCAGAAGTATCTTTTGTATTATCTTATTATTCTTGAAAGAAAAAGCATTTTGTGTTTTTTTCCTATAGCATATTTTAGAGTGAATTAAATGCATTTTGTGACAAAGATGCAAAAATGCTTAGAAATTTACTCATTCCTTTATCTATTTATTCATTGAACAATGAATGTCTATACTTGTCAGGCATAATATTAGGGAACCCAAAGATAAAGGGCATTTACCTTTTTTGAAAGAATTCAATAAAGGAACTATGAAAATTAAAGAGATAATTTCATGACAAGACGATAAGTACCTTGATAAAAATGAAGTGCTAAAAGAATATAAGTTAAGTACCTAATCCAGGCTTGGTGCCACAGAAAACTTTCTATAGCAGATGCCATGAGTTGAGTACTGAAAGATTAATGAATTAGGGTGAAGGGGGTGTTCACATCAGACAGAGAAAGTAGCATGTGGACTGCCTTAGAAGCATGGGTGGGCATGACCTGTTTGAGGAACATGAAGTAGTTAACAGAATAATGATGAGCAATAGCAAAAAGAGAGGCTGGGGTTGTAGGACCAGGATTATATCACAAGCTGAGGACAGGCCATTGAAGAACTGCCCTTTGATGGGTAGTGAGATGATCAAATTGGGGCTTGAAACAGTTATGTGGGAGTCTTGAGAAGAATGTTTTGGAAACTAAGAGATCAGTTTGGATGCTGTTGGTATGATTAGAGGAAAGTTGATGATCAAAAATAAAACTGTGGCACTGAAGATATGTATTAGTTAGAGTGGGCTAACTGTTGTAACAAACTATGAAGTATTCTCACTCAAATACAATGAGGGTATACAGCGAAGGCGAAGAGTTTGGTCTTTGCTGTCTTCCATCCTGTGGTTCCACCATTCTTCTAAAGCCAAAGAATCCTGGACTGTACCCTCTTTATTCTGTGTTACTGTCAGAGGAATGACTAGAGAAAATTTGGATTTTGGGAAGAGATTTTAGGGTCCAGGCTGAAGGTGTCCTACAGCAGTTCTGCCCAGAATTTAGTCACATGACTCTACCTAACTGCAGGAGAG
The DNA here is from genome assembly GCA_003697995.1 of Taxidea taxus jeffersonii. Classification (NCBI taxonomy): domain Eukaryota; kingdom Metazoa; phylum Chordata; class Mammalia; order Carnivora; family Mustelidae; genus Taxidea; species Taxidea taxus. The sequence continues at coordinate 12,041 of RCUC01172222.1, forward strand.
TCTGGGAAGTAGTCCTTCTGCCTGCCCTGGAAGAAAACAGACTGGGTTTGGTAAGCACATGCCAATATTTAACTGTTTCTGACCTGCAGAATGGCCATTTCATGTAGACCAACCTATAAGTAATAGGGATAGAGAAATGGGAAAGTAGACTCAAGATGTTATAAAAGGGTAAGTAACGAACTGGATATAGAAGCAGCAAGAAAGGGAAGACTTGTAGCTGGGTGGAGTCATTGGTGGAGGCTTGTCCTATTTGTTCAGATAAGGAATGTGGTTGTTGCAAAAGGTACTGGAGGGAGATGCTTCCCCCAGTTCTCCACAGTACTTGCTCCCTTGTTTTCATAAGACTTCTGCTAAAATGTAACTATAAGTAGCAATATCACAACCCTCTTATTTCCTGTTACTCTACTTTATTTCTTCATGGCCTTCCCCATATAGTGTCCTTTTCTGTTTGTTTGCTTATTGGCTGTCTCTTCTCACCCACATGAAAGCTCTAAGAGGGCACAGACTCAGTCTATATTGTTCTCTTGCTATATTCCACAGTGCATAGAGCAATGCCTGTCACATAACAGGTACTCAATAAATAGTTGTTGAGTGTGTAAATGAATCAATGGAAGTTGCCAGCAATCTGTTGTTTATAGTAAGTGTTAATATTTATTGCATGCTTACAGTGGAACAGATACTGTTCTGAATACTTTTTAAAAAATATTTATTTGAGAGAGGGAGTGGGAGGAGGGGCACAGGGAGAGGGAGAGAGAGTCTGAAGCACACTGTGTGCTGAGCGTGGAGCCCACCTTGGGGCTTGAGCTCATGACCCTGAGATCAAATACAACACAATCAAAATGGAATGAGCCATTTTGACCTGAGCCAAAACCAAGAGTCGGAGGCTTAACCAACTACCCTACCCAGGTGCCCCTTGAATACTTTTCAAGTATTAACTCATATAATAAAACATTCCCGTGAACTAGATACAACCGATAACTCTATTTTACAGATAAGGAAACTGAGTACATACAACTTAAGAAACTTATACCAAACTCACATTAGTAAATTAGAGATGAGATTCAAATCTAGGTGTTAAAAGGCTTCAGTTTTAACCGTAGTGCTTTTCTGCCATGTAATTTTGGGATGTGAAACAGCTAGACTATACATGGAGATTAGGAAGTCATCAATATGAATTTAGTTGTGAACAGAGGTTAGCCTGTCCCTTAAATTGATTTGGAACTCTTATTCTGTATCTGCCATAGAGTGTAACGTTCTTTACACTCTTCTGGGAATTTTCATTAGCTTAAGTTTACATAATCATTGTTTTATTACAGTTACCTGTTGCTTAAATTGCTGTCAGATTCCTTATCTCCTCATCTCATCTCCTGTGACGGCTCCCCTCTCTCTGCTCCACATCAAGACAGACATGGATTACAAGTCCCTTTCCTTGATTTTCCCAGAATACCAATTTCTAAAGGCATTTTATATAGGTAGCAAAATTTATAGAAGGTTTGAAGTGAGAGGGGAATGCCTAAAAAACCATCAAGCAAAGAACATAAAAACTACATATCAGGCATCTCTTTTCTTTCCTTTCCTTCCTTTTCTTTCTTTCTTTCTTTTTTTCTTTCTTTCTTTCCTGTTTTTCTTTCTTTCTTTCTTTCTTGTTTAAGGTTCTCCTTATTTGAGAGAGAGAGAGAAAGGACTAGAGGGGCAGAGGGAGAGGGAGAAGCAGGGCTCAATCTCATGACCTGAGCTACATGACCTGAGTGGCAGACACTTAACCAACTGAGTCACCCAGGTACCCCTAGGCATCTGTTTTCTCAAAAATGTTTTCACCACCCAGTCACCAAGAATCAGAGAGTCCCACCTGTGTTCCATCTAGTTTCTAACCTCCCAGGATGTCATTACCCCTTCTCCCTTCATCCCACCCTTCCCTTCTTCCTGCCCTCAAATTCCTGTTAACTACTTATGCCGAAGAACTTAGTTATCATTTATTTACTTTTCTGCTACTGGGACATGCTCTTAGGACTCCACAGCCCACACCCAAAGCAAGCACTATACCTAAACAAAGAGAATTCTTTTTCCACAAGGAATTCTAGTGTGTGTTGTTAAAATATTTTCTACCCATTACCAGTTTGACTCCTAGTTTAGGTAATGAAAGTGAACAAATCTCCCAGAAAGTATGGGAGATTTAAGAAGAGTTAAACTATGGGTGGAAAGAAAGAGATCAGGAAGTAGCTATAGAAAGATGTACTTTTGAGGGAATTTTTGTTTGTTGTTAGTTTTTTGTTTCCAGTTAAGGAGACTTAGGCAAGAGCCCATGTCGGGGGAAGTGAAAAAGAGTGAATGAAGGTAAAGGCAATAAAAGAAGGATAATGTGGCCAGAGAAGGTTCAAAGGGTCAGAACCCAGGTAAATTAATTTATATAATACAGGAAAGATCTGTCTCCCCCTCAGAGAAAAGCCACACAGTATAACTAAAAGAGCATTGACTCAAAAATCAGATTGTGCTGAGCTGGGATCCAGAATCTACATTCAGCACCATAGCTATGAAACTTCACTTGAGTACATAACCAATCTTATCCTCCATTTTCTCAACAGCAGAAAAGGCATAATGCTCTCTTCACAGAGTTACTACAAGGCTTAAATAAGATAACCTGTGTCAAGCAAGAATCTTATAATAGAATTTATTGATTATTCCTGTGATTTGATTATAGGTCTTCTGGTTTTTATCTCCTACTCTCACTAATGTCATAAATAAACAAATCTACATATTTTTTCTTTATCTGCTTCAAAGGGATTTGTGATTCCATGGTCTAATCTTCCTTTGGATTTTGGAATAAGTTTGACATCAAACTTGTTGCCAGTAGGCCAAATCTGGCCATCATAATTGTTTTGCTTGGCTATTACCTTGTTTCATTTTTACTCTGAAATTCTTTAGATGAGACATGTACATTCCATTTTCAGACCCACACGCTCTCATCTTAGGCCTGGTCCCTTCACATATTATCCCAGGCTGCTGGGCCCCTGTGCACCATTGAGTTTTTAACCCATGATTTAGACCGATTTCCACAGAAGTAGCACATGCCACTGAAAATTTCCATGTTACTAAATGTTCCAGGAGTATCTTCTATCTTTACTTCCCTTGATCTCTCATCATTTCTCACTATTGATAAACTTTGGTAACTTTTTACTCTTTCTGTTATTGAAGATTCTTCTAGTTTTTCTCTCACCTCCCTGCCAACCTAACCTTTGCTACAACTCTGCCTCCTTTACCCACCATCCCAGTGCTATAATTTTTCAGTGGTTTGCGTGTTGGCACATGGCTCTTCTGGGTGATCTCACGTCTGGGGTTCAGCATGTCCAGAACTGGGCAATAATATTTCCTTCAAGCTACTTTCTCCTGTTGTATTACACACCATCATGAAAGGAGCCACCAGAAGTCCAAGCCACCCAGGCCCCCAAACTAAAATCACTTTCACGCCTACATGGGATACATATTTAACAACTGGCACAGAATTCACAGCAAACCAGAATGGACACTGCCCTATATTCCTCACCATTGCTTTCCAGCTGAAGATCAGCCCTGCTTGTCCCCATCACTGTGGTCAGCTTTTTCATCCTCCCCTACAGCCTGAGTGGTGAGACACTCCCTAACCATTTCTTGCAAGGACTAATGAATGTTAATTAGTCTCCCTTTTCCCATATGGGTAAAATATCAACCTTGATTAGCAGTAGATCGTTCTTTTATCCTGTCCTGTGCCTCACCTCTAACTATTCCCAAGGCTCTAAATCTTCACTGTATTAAATTGTTTATATTTCCCTGAATACCACCTTTCTCACCTCTGTGCCTTTGCCCACACTACTCTGTCAGACAAGCATACTTTCCCCCTCAACTCTGTTTACACAGCTAATTCTACTCATTCTTTAAAATTCAGTTCAGATTATATCCATCTCTGAAAGGTCTGTCTTAATTTCTCTCCTCTTAGCAATGTCCTCAATCTAGGTTTGGATACCCCACTCTGAAAATATTTTAAAACTTTGCATTCTTAGGGCATATTTTAATACATACTATGTACAAATGGAATAGCTTGGTATAATGTGTTGTTTGCGATCTGGTAAAATATTTTCCTGTGGAAGAGCCACCCCCATAGGATGAGAAGATACAGGGAGGAAGGTATTGTGGACCAACAAAAAATTTTCATTGACAAAGGAAAAGGAAGCAACAGCTGGGTAAACAAACAGCTGCACAAAGAGACAGAAAAATGACAGTGAGTGACCGTGAATATGGCAAATGGTCCAAAATATTAGAAAAGCAAGTAAATAATATGCGGAAATTAGCTGACCTACTGAAAAATTGCTGAAACATTTGAACAGGAAAGAAATAATAAGGAAAGTGTTCAAATAAAATTATTATAGAGAAAAACATTGGAACAAATATTCTATGTAAGAGAAATGAACTTTTAATGAAATAAACTTAACAGAAATTAATTTGAACATTTGTGCCTTTTTAATAAATGTGTTTTATACTGCAAAGAGTATATCATAATATTATTTAAAACTTAATGGATTAAATAACCCACTCCTAATTTTTTGTTGTGTTGGAAAGAGTGAACTAGAAATTCATGATTGTTTTACTTTGCATTTATGTGAAAACTAGGGAGACTGACCTTTCAAAAGGAAATATTTAATAACTCAAGTAGCAACATAAATATATCACCTTCTAAAGAATGGGAGCATTCCAGAACAGTTAAAGTTTTCCTTGACCTTCTACCTGCACTCCCATACCCAGTGCTTTCCCTAGAGATAACCATTGTTTTCAGCTTAATGTGTATCCTTCCAATATTTTCCCATGCATTTACACATGTACATGTAAGTATAGAAAATATATATCTTTACCTTGAGTGGTAATACACTATGCAAATTTCAGCATTGATTCTGAAACTTTTTTGTTTTTTGTGTAACATTTTATTTTGGAAATATTTCCATGTCAATACAAATGGAACTGTGTCATTAAAAGAATTGCCATAAATTATAGTATAGGTGTAACACTGTTGGTGATGGACATTTAGGTTGTTTTGAATTTTTTATACACTTCAGCAAACATTCATGAGTATTTACTTAGTGCCATATTCCAGGCACCACTCTTGATGTTGTGGATTTATCAATAAACGAAGTCCTCCTTGTAGACATTCAAAGAGATACAAACAATTAAAAAAAAAGACATGCATGTATGATAAAATGTCATGTAGTGATAGGTAGGATGAAGAAATGCAACAGGGGAGAGATGGGGTGGTCAGAAAAGGCTTTTCTGAGGTCAAATATAGTAGCCAAGATCAACGAGAAGTGAGAGGTTATTCTGTAAATATCCAAGGGACCTGCTGAGAAATGGAAGTGCTGAGTCAATCAGTATTCATATTGAAAATGCCAAAATATCTTCTGAGCAGTTTGAAATAATTCCTGCTCCAATTTGAAGCACGAAAGTACCTATTTCTTACACTCTACTATGTATTATCATGTTCTTTAATTTCTACCAATTGGATATGTGGAAAACTGTAATTTTCCTGTAGCTTTAATTGATATGGTTTAAAAAATTGTTAAAAAATTTATAATGTTAATGCTGGTGAGATTGTACACATTTTAATATGTACATTGGCCCTTTAAATTTCTTCATCTCAGACTTGATGTTTCTATGTCATTATCTGTTTTTCTCTTGCGTTATTTGCGTTTATTTTTAAAAGATATTTATTTATTTGAGAGAAAGAAAAACAGAGAGAGCATGAGCAGGGGGTAGGGGTAGAAGGAGAGGGAAAAGCAGACTCCCCACTGAGCAGGGAGCCTGATGTGGGGCTCCATCCCAAGACCCTGGGATCATGATCTGAATCAAAGGCAGAGGCTTAACCAACTGAGCCATCCAGGCTCTTGTGTTATTTGTATGTTCTATTTTTTAGTGGTATTATTTACTTTAATCATGCTAGAAAAGAGACTGATACTTAATACCCAACTCGCTTTCTTTTGTGTGTGTGTGTCTGTGGTGTATGTTTTAGACATAATTGACTTTTAAAAAATTTTTTCTTTATTTTACTTTTGTCCAAATTTTTTATTTAAATTCCAGTTAGTAAACATGCAGTGTAACCTCAGTTTTTGGTATAGAATTTAGTGATTTGTCACTTACAACACCCAGTATTCATCACAATAAGTACGCTCCTTAATGCCGATCATCCACCAAGCCCATCCCCCTACTCACCTCCTCATCTCACTTTCCTTATTTGTACCTACTTTATATTGGTTTTAAAACATATGCATTTGTTCTCTGAATATTGCTTTTCTCCCATTAACTCTGTTTTCTTCTTTGGGAACTCTTCCTACACATGTTTTGGATCTTTTTATTCTATCTTCTCTGTCTTTTAATAACTCTCATGTTTTCTATCCAGGTGTCATTCTGGGGAGTGTCTTTAGATTTATCTTTCAGTGCATTAATTCTCTTTTCGATTCTATCAAATCTACTATTTAATCTTTTCATAAAATATTTATTTTTAAAGGCTGTCTTTTTCAGTTTCAGAATTTCCTCTTGGTTCTTTATCAAATCTGCCTGGTCTTTTGTATAGTGTTTTGTTTTATGATTATGATTTATTTATGCTGTCAGTTTTTAAAATTTTTTATTCAACTTATTTAAAATAAAAACAAACAGGGGCACCTGGGTGGCTCAGTGGGTTAATGCCTCTGCCTTCGGCTCAGGTCATGATCTCAGGGTCCTGGGATCGAGCCCCACATCGGGCTCTCTGCTCCGTGGGGAGCCTGCTTTCTCCTCTCTCTCTGCCTGCCTCTCTGCCTACTTATGATCTCTGTCTGTCAAATAAACAAATAAAATATTAAAATAAAAACAAACAAACCAGCAAACAAGCCACTTCTTCCATACTGACCCCTCACCTCTTGCAACCACCAATCTGTTCTCTGTATCTATGAGCTTGAGTTTTTTGCTTTTCCTTAGATTCCACATATAAGATCATATGATATTTGTCTTTCTCTGTCTGACTTATTTCACTTAGTGTAATGCCCTCGGGTCTCTCCTTGTCTCAAATAGCAAGATCTTATTTTTTTATGGCTGAATTATATATATATTATTATATATAATATGATTACACAATAACTTTATCAATTTATCCATTGATGTACACTTAGGTTGTTTTCATATCTTGGCTACTGTAAATAATGCTGCAGTAGTCATAGGGGTGCATATATCTTTTTAATAGTTTGGTGGTTCTATTTTTATTTTATTTTCTTAAGAACCTCCATACAGTCCTCCATAGTGGTTTCACCAATGTATACTCCCACCAACAGAGCACAAGAATTTTATTTCCTCCATATTCTCACCAACACTTGTTATCTCTTGTCTTTTTGATAATGGTCATTCTAACAGGTGTGAAGTGATATCTCATTTTTGTTTTGATTTCATTTCCCTAATGATTAATGATGTTGAGCATCTTTTCATGTACCTGTTGGCCATTGTAAGTCTACTTTGAAAAATGTATATTCAGATCTTCTGCATATTTTGAAATCAGATTTTGTTTTTTTCTAACGAGTTTATAAGTCTTTATATATTTTGGATGTTAGCCCATATCAGATAAATGATTTGCAAATATGCTCTCCTGTTCAGTAGATTGCTTTTCATTTTGTTGATGGCTTCTTTTGTTGTGCAGAAGCTTTTTAGTTTGATGTAGTCCTACTAGTTTATTTTTGCTTTTGTTGCTTTTACTTTAGGTCACAGATTCAAAAAACATCACCAACACCTATGTGAAGGAGCTTATTTCATGTTTTCTTCTAGGAGTTTTATGGATTCAGGTTTTAAGTTCAAGTCTTTATTTCAGTATCTTATTAATTTTATGTATGATGGAAGATAGTGGTCCAGTTTTATTCTTTTGCATGTAGCTGTCCAGTTTTCCCCATACCATTTATTATAGAGACTGTTCTTTCCCTATTATATGTTCTTGATTCCCTTGTTGTAAATTAATTGACCATGTATGCATGGGTTTATTTGGGGGCTCTTTATTCTTCTTCATTGATCTCTGTGTCTGTTTTTATGCCAGTACTATGTTGTTTTAATTATTATAGCTTTTCTTTGAAATCAGAGCATGATGCATCCAGCCTTATTTTTCTTTCTCAAGATTACATGGACATTTGTGGTCTTTGATGCTTCTGTCCAAATTTTAGGATTATTTGTTCTATTCCTGTGAAAAATACCATTAGAATTTGATAGAGATTGCACTGGATCTGTATGTTGTTTTGGATAGTATAGATATTTTAACAATATTAATTCTTCCAATCCATGGGCATGGAACATTTTTCCAGTTATTTGTGTCTTCTTCAGTTTCTTTCATAAATGTCTTGTAGTTTTCAACAGATCAGTCTTTCACTTTTTTGGATAAATTTATTCCTAGGTATTTTCTTCTTTTTGATGCACTTGTAAATAGGATTGTTTTTAATATTTTTCTTTTTAATGGTTTTTGTTAGTGTAAGGAAATGCAACAGATTGTTGTATATGGATTTTGTATCCTGCAACTTTACTGAATTTATTTTTTCTAACAGTAATTTGGTGGAGTCTTCAGGGTTTATGTAATTTCATGTCACTGTAAATAGTGATAGTTTTTCTTCTTTCTTTCCAATTTTGATGCCTTTAATTTCTTTTTCTTACCTAATTGCTCTGGCCAGGACTTCTAATGCTAATTTGAACAAAAATGGTGAGATTGGGCATCCTGTCTTGTTCCTGATTTTAGAGATCAGGATTATTGGATTATTGAGAATGACATTGGCTGTGAGTGTCTCATAATGGCCTTTATTATGTTGAAGTACATTCCCTCTATACTGGCTTTTTTGAATTTTTATCATAAATGGATGTTGAATTTTGTCAAATGCTTTTTCTTCATCTATTGAGATGATCATCATATGATTTTTATTCTTCATTTTATTAATCTGATATATCATATTGATTGATTTGCAAATGTTCAACCATCCTTGCATCTTCCACTCAGTGATATGAATTTAAGGTTCCTCTGTGTCTCTTCATGGCTTGGTAAGTCATTTCTTTGTAGTGCTGAGTAATAATCCATCATATGGATATAATACAGTTTCTTTATCCATTCACCTTAGCAAATCATCTTGGTTGCTTCCAAATTTTGGCAGTTATGAATACAGCTGCTATAAACATGTTTGTGCAGGTTTCTGCTTGGGTGTAAGTTTTTGAACTTTGGGAAGTTCAAAGTTCCCAAAGTTCCTTTGGGAAGATACAAAGGAGCAGGATTGCTGGTTCACATAAGAGTGTTTAATTTTGTGAGATCCACTAAACTGTCTTCCATAGTGACTGTACCATTTTGCATTCCCACCAGCAATGAATGAGAGTCTCTGTTGCTCCACATCTTTACAGGCATTCAATTTTGGCAGGGTTCTAGATTTTGGCCATTCTCATAGATGTTTAGTAATGGCATCTCATTGTTGTTTTAATTTGCATTTCCCTGATGATATACAATGTGAAGCATCTTTCATATACTTATTTGACATCTGGTGAGGTGTCTGTTGAAGTCTTTGGCCCATTTTTGAATTGAGTTATTCATTTTCTTACTGAATTTAAAGAGTTCTTCGTATAGTTTGGTTAATAGTTCTTTATCAGCTGTGTCTTTTGGGCACATATTTCTCCTATGATGAGGTTTGTCCTCTTGTTCTCTTGATATTGTCTCTCACAGAAATGTTTTAAATTTTAATGGATTCCAGCTTATCAGTTATATAGTTCATGGATTATATCTTTGATTTTTTATATAAAATATTATTGCCACAGCCAAAGTCACCTAGGTTCTCTCATTATTCATCTTATGGGAGTCTTATAGTTTTGCATTTTATATTTATGATCCATTTTGAGTTAATTTTTGTGAAGGCTATCAAGTCTTTGTCTAGATTCAACTTTTTGCCTGTGGATATCCACTTGTTTCAGCACCCATTTGTTGAAAACATTATCTTTGCTCCATTGTATTACCTTTGCTCTTTTGTCAAAGATGAGCTGACTATATTTATGTGGGTCATTTCTGGGTTTTCTGTTCTCTTCCACTGATGTGTCTATTCTTTTGCCAATACCACATTATCTTGATTACTCTAGCTTTATAGTAAATCTTAAAGTTGGGTAGAGCCAGTCCTCCAAGTTTGTTTTTCTCCTTCAATATTATATTTGTTATTCTACATCTTTTTCTTCTCCACATTAATTTCAGAATTAGTTTGTTGACATACATAAAATAACCTCCTATGTTTTTGTTTGGGGTTGCATTGAATCTATAGATTATATTGGGAAGAACTAGCATCTTGACAATATCGAGTCTTTGTATCCATGAACATGTAGTATCTCTCAAAATCTCATTTATTTAGTTCCTTGATTTCATTCTTCAGAGTTTTCTAATGTTCCTCACATAGGTCTTGTACATATTTTGTTAGGTTTATACCTAAGTATCTCATATTTGAGGGATGCTAATATAAATGACATCTTATTTTTTATTTCTTTTTTTTAAAAGATTCTATTTATTTGAAAGAGAGAGAGTGTGCACACAAGCAGGGGAAGCAGCAGAAAGAGAGGGAGAAGCAGGTTCCCCACTGAGTGTGGAGCCCAATGTGGGACTCGATCCCAGGACCCTGGGATCATGATCTGAGCCAAAGGCAGATGCTTAACCAACTGAGCCACCCAGGCACCTTGTATTTTTTATTTCAAATTCTACTTGCTTATTGATTATATTTAGGAAAGCAATTGACTTGATATATTAATCTTATATCCTACCACGTCTCTGTAATTGCTTACTAGTTCCAGAAAACTTTTTTAAAAATTTTTTCAGATTTTCTACATAGATATTGTGTGACAATGACTGTATTTGCAAAGACAGTTTTATGTATTCCTTTCCAAACTGTGTATCTTTATTTCATTTTCTTGTCTAGTTGTATTAGCAGTGACTTCCAGTGTAATGTTGAAAAGTAGTTGTCAGAGGGGACATCCTTGACTTATTACTGATCATAATAGGTAAGTTTCAAGTTTCTCACCATAAAGTATGATGCTTAGTGTAGATTTTTTTATAACTATTCTTTATCAAGTTGAGGAAGTTCTCTTCTATGCCTGGTTTAGCTATGGATTTTTAAAAACTATGCTTTTCTATGTCTTTATTAGTTCCAAAAAATCATTTTCCAGTTGCTTCTCTTATATATATTCTAGATAGGTAATTATATCATCTGCAAATACTGACAGATTCCCCCTTAAAGACATACTTGAAATACACTTAAAAAAATTTTTTTCAGGGCACCTGAGTGGCTCAGTTGGCTAAGCATCTGCCTTCTACTCAGGTCATGATCCCAGGATCCTGGGATTGAGTCCCACATTGGGCTCCCTCCTCAGCAGAGAGTCTGCTTCTCCCTCTGCCCCTCCTCCCTGTGCTTGCTCTCTCTCTCTCTCCCCCCTCTCCTTCCTTCAGAAATAAATAAGTAAAATATTTTTAAAAATAAAAAAATTTTTTTCAGTGCTGTGTGTGTATCTTTGGGTTGTTGACTTTTCATTTTAGATCAGGTATTACGACCTGTATAATAATTGTTCTAATATATTATATACATATGCATATATATACACACACACATATATCATATATTTTGTGATGTGTGATCCTTTTTAGAAATTTTTGTGTTTAAAAATAATAAACTTTTTATTTGAAGACTCTCTATGATTATGGATTTGTGAATATCTAAATTTTAATCAGTTTTTGCTATATACACTTTAAAAATCATGTAGTTTGGCAAAGCTTAAAATGGCAAGAAGCAAACTCATCTCACATTCCCCCAAGTAGTGTTCCAAAATGTTGAAATTCTCTAGATGATTTTTCTCTTGTTGCATTTTAAAGCAGCATGCTTAATTACAGTCTTAAACTTTTCAGTTTATCTATTGATTTCTTATGGAAAAATAAAGGTTTTTTTCTCTTAAAGTGCCACTCAGCACTGCTCCATACACACCCTTTTGTAACTTCTCAATTAAGATATATCACAATTAAATTAATAATACCTACCTTATTGTCTACATAATAATTCACATCTAAGAAAAAAAGTCTATTTTTTGAGTATTTGATATCCTGTTCAACTCAATTTTTTTCCTCTTAATTTTCCCCCAGAGCAAATACAGGTTTTCCATGCAATAGTCACTAATTCATCTCCAGACTCCAATTAGAGCTGCCAATCTTCTTTCATTACTGTCAACATCTATCAGAGGAGTCTATCAGAGGCACTTTTTGTTGTTGTTGAGACAACTCTCCAGGAACTGCCCTTTTCCTTTCACTAAAATCTGTGTGATAGGTTTCTAGGCATGTTTTGTAGATCTTTTCCTGGAGATTTCCTTTACCAGAATCCGTCAGTTATCTTCTTAAACCGCCAAGAGCTGTTTCTTGTTACCTAAATGTTCTTTTTCTTTTTATGGCATCCTAGTTTTATTAATGTATCCAGTAAACTATTACTATTTCTAAACAAGCTAATTACGGATTTTAAGAGTTTTCTTCTGGCCCTTGAGTAACATTGGTTTCCTCTGAGTTCTTTTATTCTTCCATTTTGTTCTCTGACTCTCATGGTAGAGGCTTTCCTTCAGTATCTTCTGATCTTGGCTCTCTGTTCTTTTTTACCAACTGGAAGCTCTGTGCAGACTAGGCTTTACTCTTGGTTGAGAAGGTAGCAAGTGTCTTTCTTTTGGGTGGCTCCCAAATGTCATTATCTATATGGCAACTTTTCTCTTGCACCAGTGTCAGTATTCTACTTGGGAATTATAAGCTTGGCTGCCAATATTGTGCAAGTTGAAAAGAATCTCAGGTTCCCTGCAGCTGGGCCAGCTCTGGGCCCACAGTTACTGTTCCTCTGTAGAGGCTGATACTCTCTCCCTGCTAACCAGAGTGATAATTGACCAGTGCAGGATTTTAGGATTCAATCCATTTGGATGTCTCTCCTGCCCCATAATGTAAACAATTACCTTGTTGATTGTTACAAGACGCCTAGCTTCTCAGTATCTTCTGCCTTTAGGCATAGGGCACTACTACATTCTAGAGCAGTGCTCAGTAAATTAGCCTATATTCTGGTGTCTTACTGTAAGCATTCTATTTTTCAGAGGTGAACAGATTTGGGGATTCATTGAGGGTTTCCCTTCTTTTCCTTTTTTCAGAGTAGATGTAGATCTTTAAAAATATTTTTTGGGGGCACCTGGGTGGCTCAGTGGGTTAAAGCCTCTGCCTTCAGCTCAGGTCATGATCCCAGGGTCCTGGGATCGAGCCCCGCATTGGGCTCTCTGCTCGGCGGGGAGGCTGCTCCACCCCCCCCCCGCCTGCCTCTCTGCCTGCTTGTGATCTCTGTCTTTCAAATAAATAAATAGATAAAATCTTAAAGAAAAAAAAAGTAAAAATATTTTTTCTTTCACTTCTAGAAATTTGCTGGAAGAGGGGAGAACTGGACCGTTATCTTTCTTTTTTCTATTCAGTTTGCATCTTGACTGGCATTCTGAAGCTGAACATTTAACACTTTTTATTACTTGCATCTGTGTTTTTGTCCCTTATCTGTGTTTTTGTCCATTTTCATATCATTATATCAATATATTTAGACTCTATAATGTTATCAGTATTGAACTTCTATTTTTATATTTGTTGAGAATACTTTTCAGAGTCATTCCCTTTTCATCTTAGTTATCTTATTTTCATGGCAATGAAATTTTGTATCTTGATGTAATCAACTTTGGCAATATTTTCCTTTATAGAAAGATAATTTGTAAGTGGCTGATAAATTCGCAGTGTTTTCTTTAGTTTTTCTTGTAATATAGACTATAAATATTTATCTTACTTACTTGAAATTATTTTGAAATTTTCTTGTCAAATATAAATCTATTCCCCCTCCAATTTCCAAATTGTTAGTTAGCTTGATAGTAAATGTTTAAAATTTCAATGATTTTCTCTTTATTATCATGTATGCAATTTGTAGTGTGCTTTATTTCTGTGACTTCTATTTTTACTGATATATTTTTCTATTTCATGCCCATGTTCATTATATGTTAATCATTTCTATTTTTAATAATTCATTGGCTGATCTCATTTCATCTTCTTTCAGTTTAATAAAGTTTTCCATTTGTATAGTATACAACTATTCTGAGCTAAGTTGTAAAAATTAAAAGACAAATAAGGCTTGTCCCTTGTCTTCAAGAAGTACCAGTCTTGGAGGGTAGAATCAGTTCATCCTGAGAAGTTCCAAGAAGCCTCCTTTGAAAGCTTAAGTTGAAAGGGAGGAATGAGCTTTAGAAGGAGAAGCTTGAGTCTTGGTGTTTAGGCAGAATTTCACCAGGGCAATGAATAGATAAGCCAAAAAGAACTACCAGTGCAAAAAGATGAGGACAGATGCACATACAGGGGTGGCTGGAATAGTGGGTAAGGCTATAAGGAGTAGAGAATGAGGCTGGAGAGAGAAGGTGGAGGAGCACTACTCTCTTATAATTCTAGTTGAATTCAAACCACCTCTAGTAAGCTCTTGATGAGTAACATTAGATCTGTCAGGGGGGCCATAAATAAGCACTGACCTGGTTGGAGTTCTTAAACAATGTCATTTGATGAAAAATGGGGTAGGCAAAAATAATAAAATGTTATATATAGGCTGGTTCTGATACTGGTTTAACAGTATCAAAAAATTAAGGCTATAGTAAATCCAAGGTGTGTGTTCCTTTTCAAAGTGAAAACTCAAGGAAGAAAGACTGCCCTCTTCAAGAATAATCAGTCAGCTTTAAGACAGGGAACATAAAATCTAATTTCCTTGATTTTCCTGGAGCTGTCTGTAATTCTCATTAGTATGTAGTCCGCTACAAAAATAGGGGTAAGTTCCATTAACCGGCAGAGTGCTATGGAATAGGAGCCATTCTGCACAGAGTCAGGAGGAAATGGAAACAAGAAAGGGAACAGATAGAAGTAGATCAGTTGCTCTAGAATGTTCATAGTGAAATGAAAAAACTAGAATGTAGCTCAGGGAATGGTATGAGTATGTAAAGAATTGCATTATACCAAGTTCTAACCGTGCTTAGAAGACAAAAGGGCATAATTTGGTATAGAGGGAGAGGTGAAACGTTTGTGTTTTTAATAAGATTTTATTTATTTTTGTGGGAGAGAGAGAACACACAAGCAGGAGCTGGGAAGGGGCAGAGGGAGAGGGAGAAGCAGACTTCCCACTGAGCTGAGATCCCAGTATGGGACTTGATCCCAGGACCCTGGGATCACTGAGCCACCCAGGCACCCTGAGGTTAAATGTTTTATAGAAGTGAGATCCACTTTAGAACATGAATTATTTTAGAAAATATGAAATGGTTTATTCCAAGACACAGAGGGGAAGAGGGAGCACTTCTTCCTGCTAGAATAACAACAAAGATAAAATTAGAAGATGTAAAGAAAGAGATGTTGGGGGATAGATGCTAGAGAGCTAGGCAACTTACATGGATGGCTTTGATCTTCTAAGTAAGTCTATCCACAGGACCCCTGCACCAGAATCACCAGGGAGTGCTGGATTACGCGTTCAGCAGGATTACTCTTTGGAACCCAGGAAGCTGTAATACCAGGATATTCTAACTAGAGTTTGAGACTCATGGTTTAAAAGAAGTAGGAGGGGACGCCTGGGTGGCTCAGTTGGTTAAGTGGCTGCCTTCGGCTCAGGTCATGATCCCAGCATCCTGGGACTGAGTCCCACATCCGGCTTCTTGCTCAGCAGGGAGCCTGCTTCTCCCTCTGCCTCTGCCTGACACTCTGTCTGCTTGTGCTCGCTCGCTCTGACAAATAAATAAATAAAAATCTTAAAAAATAAAAAAAAAAATGAAAGAAGCAGGAGGTTACCTGCAGGGTGTGTTCATATGATTGGGAAAGCATTCATGTTTTAAGGAGGACAACAGAAGATCGGGATGGGCAACAGAGAGACCAGAATTATTAAGCATGGACTAGTGGAGTTGAGAGGCAGGAGTTTGTGTTGGCGAGGCTGCTCTAGCCCCAGAATATGGTTAAATGTGCTTCCATGACTTCTTCTAGGATAAAGTGATCCCACTTACAAACCCTGTTGCCCCTTTTTAAAAATTTGTCAGGGCCCAGAGAAAATTGCTAAAGCATTCTTCTGAGTCAAGGACGTGAAGGCAGTCCTTGGCAGGCAGAATTAAGGACACTGACTGCTACAGAATACCCTGCGGATTTGTTTATTCAGAGTTTGAGTTTCACATATTTATGACGATGCTGCCAACGTGTCAGGCCACACTTTCCCCTGCAAGTTTTGGCTCCGTTCCATTCTTACATGCATTGTGCTCCATCTGTACGTAACGTGAGACAGGTGACAGCCCGGTGTGAAAGAGAATAAAAGTTGCTAGAGCCTAAGTGTAGTTTCCCTTTTTATACTTGATCTGTATCAGCAACCTCCTCACTGGTCTCCAAGCTATCAGCCTCTTCCTCCCCCAGATCACCAGTTACCTTTTGGACACAGACTGACCACTAAACCGATGAGGAAATAGTTGTAATGCAAATAGCGTCTGTGAGTTTCCCTCTCACCGCAGACTGAAGTCCACAAACAAATTAGAGATACTCGAGTTTTTTTGCAATGTGTCTTAACGTGTCACTGCCTCCACCATTCCTGCCTCCCGTGGCCCAGGAAAACAGGCTCTTCATGATTGTTCCAGGACACCGTGCACCCCAGCCTGTGACCAGTGTTTCTTCTCATTTAGTTGCCGTGCTTCCTGTTGTCCCCCCACAGGAGCTGTATTTAATCGTCATCCCCTCTCTGAAGCTTTTTCAGGCTCCACTCTTCTTCTAAGGCGGGATTATTTTTTCATCTGTATTTCCACAATACTGTATACAGATATCAATTGTTGCATTTAGAACATTATGTAGTACTCATTTACATTTTTGTTTCCACACTTGGACCTGAATTTCTTAAGAACAAAAATTCAGTCATTAAATTTTTAATTCCCCTGTGCCGGACACGGAGGATGTATACCACAAATTTTAGTTGAATACATTTGAACAGAGATCCTCTTTTTATGGAGCCCAAACTGCAAGAACATAGGGAAGTCTACTTCCTTTGGAGCGAGCAAAGTGGGCAACTTTGTCAGTATCATTTTATAATAGTAACAAGTGCTTCTTTTTCCATGTAATATTATAGTTATAATATGGTGTCAGTTAATCTGAATACTTCTAGGATCATAGAATTTCAATGGGAAGAAGTGTTTTCCAGGTGGTTCCTTTGATTTTCAGATGAAGAAACCAGTCCTGTGCTACACAAGTAGTTTTTAACAAAATCCTGTCCAATGAGGCGTCTGGGTGGCCCAGTCACTTAAGTGTCTGGCTTCAGCTCAGGTCATGATCCTGGGGTCCAGGGATCAAGCCCCAAATTGAGCTCCCTGCTCCAGAGAGAGCCTGCTTCTCCCTCTTCCTCTGCTGCTACCCCCTTGCTCATGCTCTCACTCACTTGCTGTCTCAGATGAATAAATTTTAAAAAATCCTTAAAAAAAAAATCCAATCCAACAACCAGCAACCTTTGTGAATTCTTGAGTATTAAACCATTTTTACATTCCAGGCAAATAATTCTGGGAAGACAAAATGTACAGTGCATTTTAGTTCAAAGGGAATTCCATTAAGAACTCTTAACCTGAACTTAAGACTGTTGGGGTTGGGGACAGCCAAGCTACTTGTTGAGAAATAATTAGTAAGTTCAAGGAAGATTTTAAATATAAGTGAAGCGTCTTTCACGTTTTTCCCCCTGAGATAATGTGAACTATCAGGGCCATCAGACGAACAATAGAATGGAGTGTGGTGAGTTCCTTTTCTCAGGGTTTAGCTGAGCCTCTTCTTCTCTATAATAGGTTTCAGAATCTGCTGTGGTCCAGGAAGACTTTTGTGGACAACATGAAGATCTATAACCACAGTTACATCTACATGCCTGCCTTCTCTATGAAGACGGGAACAGAGCCATCTCTCCGGGTTTATTACACACTGTCAGATGTTGGTGCCAATCAAACAGTGCTCTTTGCCAACCCCAACTTTCTGCGTAGCATTGGAAAGTTCTGGAAAAGTAGGGGAATCCATGCCAAGCGCCTGTCCACAGGACTTTTTCTGGTGAGTGCGGCTCTGGGCCTCTGTGAAGAGGTCGCTATCTATGGTTTCTGGCCCTTCTCTGTGAATATGCATGAGCAGCCCATCAGCCACCACTATTATGATAACGTCTTGCCCTTCTCTGGCTTCCATGCCATGCCAGAGGAATTTCTCCAGCTCTGGTATCTTCATAAAATTGGTGCACTGAGAATGCAGCTAGACCCATGTGAAGACACTTCACTGCAGTCCACTTCCTAGGGACCATGGGAAAAGAAAGAACTGAGACAGGGTATTTTTGTTAGGTTTTCTACATGACTCCAAAAGGTCAAGTCATTTCATGGATTCACATGGGCCACTTGGAAAAACAAGACAAAACAAAAACAAAACAACTATAAAAACCCAAGAGAAACTCTACTTTGGATGTTGTCTTGGAGGACAAATAAGAAATGAAACATCCTGTGAAATATTTTGTAGCACATTGTGGATTTTCAACCAGTAACATGCTGATAAGGTGATGTTGGCGAAGCACATTTTGGTGGTTCAAACTAGAAGATGCAGTTCACAAACAAGACAGAACTCTAGTTGCTGCAGCTGAAGAATTAATCAAGGTAGAACAAAAGAAATGCCAGGGCAAAGTGTTACTGATTATCACACAATCTGGCTTTAGGAAAAAACAAACAAACCTATCTTATGTCTTAGAAGTATAGGTTTTTAAAAAAATGATTATTTATTTTTGCCCTATTTAGGGGCAGTGAGTGGGTGATGAGGTAGATTTTAAAAAAATCCCTTACTGAGTAATAAAGTTATAAAACACTACAGCTAATTATTGTGATTTGTTGAACCAAGTCTATGTTAACTCTAGTCTCCTTCCATTTAAAAAAATGTTAAGAATTGCTTGCTCCCCTTCTGTCAAGTCTACTTAGATGATGTGAAACATTGTTGAATTTAGACTGTGTTGATTCATAGTCTGGATAACATGAGCCACTTTCCCTCCTTCTCAGAATTAAGGGCATAAACTCAATTTTAGGTCTGCATTATTTAACACTGTTTGTATTATTATGTTATTTTAGTGCAAAAAGACTACAAATGTGAGTGCATTATTTATTTGTAAACTGGCATAATTATCTTCATAATTTAATACCCAGAGATAAAGTAAAGCACAATGATGTAAATTTTAGTCTCAAACAGACTGGAAAGCACATCCCTTTTCTGTCTACCGTGGTACATTCACTCCAGGATACATGCACACAAATAAAACGTATATATTCATGTACACACACACTCAGACATGCACACAATTAAACAGAGCTCATTCCCACGCAACTCTGAAAGCTGAACCCATATGACTGAGTCTGGAAAAATCTGTCACCATTGTTGAAAAGCTACAAATGAACTACCCACTACCCAATACCCACTACCCCTTGACGTAGGACAAGCCAGCTCACCTGTTGTTGGGCATAAAGCTCACAGCAGTGTGACCCCCACATGCTCACCCCAAGTGAGCAGAATTGTTTTACTCATTCTGACTCTCCCTAACACTCATGAATGAACCCTGTGTTGAACACGGTCACACACATATGGTTCATACAGGTAAAGGGATGTGAATTCACAGATGTTGATTCCCTTGGTAGTAGTAGGTAAGGCCACCTAGAAGGCTTTTTACATAAGCTTCGACAAACTGCAAACAAACTCCCCTAACAGATTATAAACAGTTAAGTGTGTTTATGTGTGCAAGGAAGGTAAAGGAAACCTCTCACTCTCTTTGTTCTTTGGAATGCCTTAATCTAAAAGGAGACACGAAATCACTATTTTTATTCGCTTAAATGTCACCAAAATGTAGGTAAATTATGCCAAAAAGTTCTGCTCATTTTTAATGGTAGAAACTTAGTCTACCATATCAATTAAAACAGGTGGCAGTTTTTGGTGGGTTCATTTGAAAGCACTGAGACAACAGAGCCCTTGGAAAAATTCTGTATCACCACCAGAATAAGCAATTTCTAAGTGAGATTAAATTTTGAGGTTCTTATAGAAATCAGCAGTTAAAAAATGACTGGTTGACATAACACATATTATACCGATGCTTGGAGAGTTAAGAATTTGAGAATACTGATTCTGTACGGGACTGATTTGTTATTTTGATCCTATATGGCAGCAAAAATGTAATGAGAATGTACTCTGACTGAGCTGTGTTAAATACACACTAGATGTGAAACCCTAAACCTATTTCCTTTTTAAAGCCATTGTTATTATTTAATAATTACCATAAAAAGGAATATATTTTTACCTATACACTTCATCAAAAATGTAAAAGGGCTAATGAAAAACATGTGTCCTACAAATTAGCATTTTAACTGATAAAGTTGTTAAAATGTAGCTAAAGAGCTCCATAAAGCCCATGCATCACAGTTCCACTGAAGCTGCCATTTGGAAATTTAACATCTTATTATGATTTCTGGGATAGATTTATACAATAAATTGTGCAATTTTCAGACTATAAATTTGTGGCTTCTAAAAGGCAGAACAGAAGTGACCCAAGATGATAATATTGAATTAAATCAGTACTTCTCAGCTGGGGTGATTTCCCTCCTCTATCTGGTGACATTTGGCAGTGTGTAGAGACATTTTTGATTGTTGTGATTTGGAGGATGCTACTGGCATCTAAGGGACAGAGGCTAGGGATCCTACTAAACACCCTACAGTGGAGAGGTCAGCCCCTCACAGGGAAGGAATATTTAGTTCATATTAAACTATAAATAGAGTCAAGGTTGAGAAACACTGGATTAGACCAAAAGAATGCTTTGATTGCTCCAAATTGTCTTTGCTTAGGGACATCTATACATGCTCACATCATTTGGAATATGACTACAGTTGAATGAGAATGGTTTCTTAGAGTAGACTGCAGTTGGTCAAAGATATGCCATACGTATTCCCTTTTTCATGGTTAGATAGAGGTATCTAAACTAGGAGTGTGACTATCCTTGTGTGTGTGTGTGTGTGTGTGTGTACACACATGTGTGTTGTAGCAT
>RCUC01172223.1:0-33172 GCA_003697995.1 Taxidea taxus jeffersonii
TGCTACTTTGCCCACTGTGATGTGTAAGAGCTTTAGGAAGAGGCTCAAGGAGGAAGGATATAAGGAAGAAGTCTAAGAATAGTCTAGCTGGGGATGCAATTCTTACCTCCACCATTGGCTGGAGAAGAACTGAAGCCCGTGTATGACTCCCTAGCAGTCAGAACAGTTGGAGCAAAAGATCCTTCCCTGATCCAGCAGAGCCATGAGGTGAATGCTTGCAAGACACTGAAAACCAGGCTCAAAGCAACAGTTTGGTATTCTCTGTAAGTCTCGAACCAAGAGAGGAAATGTAGAAACACCTGAATGATCAGCAACTGTGGGTTAGAAGACACCATGCACCCATTCTGTAGCCAGATATTATTCTGGATCAGGTTTTATGGTTCTCTTTCTCTGTGTGTTTACTGTTTAAGAAAAATAAGTTTGAATTTTAAAAAATTTGGTATAGTTCTCCCTGAAACATTCTGCAACATGAGGGAAAGCAATCTAAAGACCTAGAGGGAAAAAAAAAACAACAAACAAATTTTCCAAAGAGAATAAAAGAAGAACTTCCACAGTCTTAGCTTGATGTACTCAATATGAATTTACCTACTCAGGGCAAGGAGCATTTAGGAGAACTGAAAATGAGCTGAAAAGGGAGATAGCTGGGAGCAGGCAGAATTGCAAAGAAAGCAATATATTTCACATTGGACACAGCAAAGAGCAGAGTTACAGTGCAGAAAATAAAGTTTGTAATATTTTGACTTTAAAAATGTAGAGAAAAAAAAACAAAGATGAATATAACAAAACAAAAGATGGAGGAAAAAGAAAGGACACCCAACATGTAGGTACAGCTTTTCCAGAGAAAAATCAAGAAAGAAAAAAATGAAGCCATCATCAGACCCCGTTTATTTGTTTATTTTAAATATTTTATTTATTTGAGAGAGAGGTGAGAGAGCATAGGGAGAGGGAGGTGCAGACAGAGAGGCAGACTCCCTGTTGAGCAGGGAGCCTGACATGGGGCTCTATCCCAGGTCCCTGGGATCATGACCTGAGCCAAAGGCAGCTGCTTAACTGACTGAGCCACCCAGGTGCTCCTGTCAAATACCCTTCTTGAATTACTTGGATATTAACATGTTATGTATATCTGTATGCAGCTAAGAGGCTACTACAAAAGAATAAGAAATTTGCAGTATAAGGAAAGTAAAAATAATCAAAAGTAATTAAAAATGCAGGGAGTTTGAAACAGTACATGTTTTAAAACCAGCTCTAGGGGTAGAGAGGAAGGACCTGAGTTGTGGCTCGATGACTTCTGTGGTATGAGTACTGCCATCGTGGCTAATTTCAGACTACCAATGTGATGTCGTATGTGCAGTTGGAAAGAAAGGTGTGCATTTGATTCTGACATGCATTTAGGGGCTGGCTTCAGTTGGACCAGTTAGTTCACAATCTGGGGAAAAAACTGTTAAATTTCATCTCAGACCGTGTACCAAAATGAAATCTATACTCTTTTTATTAGCTTCTTAGGGCTACCACAACAAAGTACGCAATCTGGGTGGCTTAAACCAAAAGAAATTTACTCTTACAACTCTGGAGGCTAGCAACTGGCAATCAAGGTATGGGCAAGTTCATGCTCTTTCTGTTTTTCTAGAGAAGGGTTTTTCCTTGCCTCTTCCTCGAGTCTGGTGGGGGCCTGCAATCCTTGGTGTTTCTTGGTTTGTAGACTCATCACTTCTATCTCTGTCTCCATTGTTATGTGGCATTCCCCCTGTGTGTGTCTGTATGTGTCTCTGTTTTCTCTTCTTACAAGGGTAACAGTTATTGGATTTAGGCCACATCCTGAGCTGCTGTGACCTAATTTCAATTTAATTAATTACATCACAAAAACCTTATTTCCAAACAAGGTCTCTCTCTGACGTTGTGGGTGGACATGGATTTGGGGGAGGGGTCAACATTATTCAACCCAGTATAAGGATTAACATAAAACATAATAAGCGAACCACACAAAAAATAGCATTGATGTGAATACTTAGTTTTTTCTGAGGGCGCATGTAGTACTTCCTGCTGGAAGAAATCATACAAGGATGTTTTATACATTTGAATCCAAAAGTTTTAAATTTCTCTGGTCAAAACATGAACAAAATTGAAAACCCGACAATAATTTGGTAAAATACTCATCAGATATAAAAATAAAAAGTGTAAATCTCTTTCATATATAAAGATAGTGTATAGCTAGAAAAAGCACAGCCTCAGGAGATAATTGGATATGAAGTGGAAAAGTCACAGAGGAGTAAATACAGATAGATGGCTTATAAAGTTAGAAGTGTTCAACCATATTAATAATGAAATACATTTACATTAAAACAGCAACATGCTATTTTAAACTATTGAAGTAGCAAAAATAAAGAGAAAAGGTAACAATGATGGTATATCTTCTCATGGGAGAATAATCGGAGAGTGAATTAGTGCAACCTTTCTTCCAGAAAAACAAAAGAATTGACATGTGTCAAGAACCTTACTGATGTTCCTCCCTTTTGAATTCGTAATAACACTTCTAAAAGTCAATCCCAAAGTAATAATCTTCAAATGTATAAAGCATAAAGAAGTAGAAATCAAAAAAAGTATCAAAGAATTAAGTATTATCTTGAGCAATTATAAGTGCTCTATTGTTGAGGATTTATTGCCGAGAATGTAATCTATTCTAGCTCGTTTAAGCATAAAGGGATTTATTTCAAAAGATTTTTGAGTTGTCGGGAGGATGGGGAGACACAAGGGAGTGAGGAAGAGCTCCAGAGCCCCATGGTTGAACTTGGGGTGCTCAGGCAGAGTGCAGAATCAGGAAGCCTCCTGCCACACTGAGGAGCCTCAGCTCCAGCGGCTGGCTCCAGACTCCTGCTACTTGAGCCAGAACCTCACTTTAAACATGGACCCCATCTCTCTCCTCCCTGAACTCCGTTCAGAATTCGAGACCCAGAGGTGCCTCCTTGGGGGAAACTACATCACAACTAGAACCCTGGCTGTAAAGAAGTCTGGGAAATGAAGTTTTAGCTTTCCAGCTGCTGAGTAGAGGAAGAAACAGAAGGAGGCTGGAATGGAGATTCTGTGACCCAGTTCATACATTTGCCACACTCTAAACACTCAAAACATACGAAATGCATCCAGTGGCTTAAATGACTTTGGAGGCTCATTTAAATGAACCTCGGTGGTTCAGTTGGTTGAGTGTCTGCCTTCCACTCGGGTCATGATCCCAGGATCCTGGGATTGAGCCCCACATCAGGCTCCTCCCTAGGTGTAAAGCCTACTTCTCCCTCTGTCTACCACTCCCCCTGATGTGCTCTTTCTCTGTCTGTCAAATATATAAATAAATAATATATTTAAATGACTTTGGAAGTATTTCTACTTTTTTTTTTTAATTTAAAAAAGCATGAAATAGGGGTGCCTGGGTGGCTCAGTTGGTTAAGCAACTGCCTTCAGCTCAGGTCAGGATCCTAGAGTCCCAGGATTGAGTCCTGCATCGGGCTCCCTGCTCGGCAAGGAGTCTGCTTCTCCATCTGACCCTGCCCCTTCTCATGCTCTCTCTCTCTCTCTCTCAAATAAATAAATAAAATCTTTTTTAAAAAAAAAAAAGCATGAAATAGAAGTATATTTAATGTACAATCTCAATTATGTAAAAAAATTTGGAGGAAAAACACTCTAGAGAAATACATCAATGCCTTAAAACTTGTGTGAGACTATGGGCGATTTTTAAGTATACCTTTTACTTTATTTACAGTGATCTTAAAGTAATTTTATAAACCTCATTCTCCATTAAAACAAGCAAACAAATGTTTGTTAACTAAGTGCAGGAGTCAGTGACATGAATGGACAGAAAATAAATATCCATTGTTATTTATTATGTGGTCTTAAGGTTTAAGGAAATCCAGAAAAAAATTATTATGTTCCCTTTAGACTTGACTTTTTTATAGCAGTCGTGAGTTGTGGTGCTGGTAGAAGAGTACAGATAGCACAGTTTAGATAAAAATTTAGGTGTGTATGTATTTGTCTATGTAATAAATAAATAAGTAAATATATAAACATATTTTATGTATATAGCATGTCAGTATTTATGTTCAAGTACATAACTTCTATATTTGGGTTCTCTAGAGGAATAGAAGCAGTAGAAGTTATAGATATATTTTTATAATTTTTATTTGAAGAGATTTATTACAAAGAATTGGCACTTGCAGTTATGGAAGGTAGGAAGTCCCAGCATCTGCCATCTGCAAGCTGGAGACCCAGGCAAGCTGGTGGTGTAGCTCCACTCCAAGTCTGAAGGACTAAGAACCAGGAAAACTGATGGTGTAAGATCGAATCCAAACCCGAAGGCCTGAGAACTGATGGAGTAAATCACAGTCCGAGAGCGTAAGACTGATGTCTCTACTCAGGTAGTCGGGCAGAGCCATGTTCTCCCTTCCTCTGACTTTTTTATTCTATTCAGGCCCTTGACAGGTGGATGAGCTCACCCACCCTGGGGCTGGCAACCCACTTTACTCAGTGTACCATTTCAGATGCTGAGCTCATCTGGAAACACCTGCACAGACACACCAGAAATAATATATATATATTTTTAGAACTCTATTTATTTATTTATTTATTTATTTATTTATTTGACAGAGACAGAGATCACAAGTAGGCAGAGAGTCAGGCAGAGAGAGAGAGGAAGGGAAACAGGCTCCCTGCCGAGCAGAGAGCCCGACGCAGGGCTCGATCCCAGGACCCCGAGATCATGACCTGAGCCGAAGGCAGAGGCTTTAACCTACTGAGCCACCCAGGTGCCCCCAGAAATAATATTTTTTAAGATTTTTTTTAAATTTATTTGACAGAGAGCACTAGTAGGCAGAGAGGCAGACAGAGAGAGAGAGGGGAAAGCAGGCTCCCCGCCGAAGCAGAGAGCACGATGCAGGACTTGATCCTAGGACCCCGGGATCATGACCTGAGCCGAAGGCAGTGGCTTAACCCACTGAGCCACCCAGGCGCCCTATTTTATCTTATTTTACATATATTTTTTAGAAATAATATTTTAACAAATATCTGGGCACCCTGTGGCCCAGTCAAGTTGACATATAAAATAAACCACCATAACTATATAGAATCTTTTTTCATATTACTATAGAAACTACTTTTATTTATCAATAATAAATAAATCAGTAAGTATAACAGTTGCTTGCAAAAAAAAGTAAGACTCGGACATGCAGTACATATGGTCTTTTCCTAGGAAACTAGCAATAATATTACTTTTCTTTCACATTAAGAACTATTTTAAGTTAAAATTCCATTGGTATTTTTTTTAAAGATTTTATTTATTTATTTGACAGAGAGAGACAGAGATCACAAGTAGCAGAGAGGCAGGCAGAGAGGGAGGGGGAAGCAGGCTCCCTGTTGAGCAGAGAGCCCGATGTGGGGCTCGATCCCAGGACCCCAAGATCACGAGCCGAAGGCAGACGCTCAACCGACTGAGCCACCCAGGCGCCCCTCCATTGATATTTTGAATGAATAACTTTTACTGTTTATCAACTGTAACAAAAATCATCTAAGTTTTTCAGTGTCTTTTCTTTCTTTTCCTTAAATATTAGAGGTTTTGCTTTTAGAGAACTAATGCTTTTCCAGTGTAAATCCATTTCTGAAATAAAACTACCCAAGTAGAACAAAAAGGGTTTTTTGTACAATTCTTCCTTGTGAGGAAGCTTCTCTTACGAAATATCTATTTGGACCCTGCTTTCCAGCTCAGCATATGACCTAGCACAAGACTTTCCTCAGAGATTCTGACTTAGCTGCCTCCCCTCGTTATAGGAGACATCTTCCCGGGTGATGCTAAAAGGTACAGACTAACATGTGAAAAGAAAATTAACCCAGTTACAGATGTATACTAAACTAACTTTTCCTCCAAATCCGTCCTTAATGTAAATATATTGGGTCCTGTATCCTAACACATTGTGATTATAAGGCCTCCTGTTAATGATTCCAGTATACACACTGTTCTGTTTTTTGTTTTGTTTTTTTTTTAATTATTTTCTTTCCCATTTTTTTAATGGTGGGTGAATAATGGTGGTATTAGCTATATTTCAGAGAGGTAGGAGAACAGCTGCTAAAAATTTTTTACTCAGAATACTTTGTTAGCACAGGCAGTGACTGAAGACAGAACTGGAAGAAATTGCTATTTGTCCTGCATCTGATACAAGTGTAAGTAGGGGAAATGGTTTACTTTAAAAGCTGATGCAATTCACTAACACGAGAATCACAACATGAAATGAAAATAGACGTTCTCTTTTCAACAACTTGTAATATAATTAACTCTTAGGCTCTGTTTTTACCTAGCCACAGAATCAACTGTTTTTGCAGTTTACTGAGAGGTTTTGTTTAGGGCTGTTTGCAGTTCATGATTTGAAAGAATTTGGAGGTGAGATGAAATGAGTGTATAATTAGGCCTTCAAGTTGGAGAGAGCATGTGAGACACACCTTCTCACCTCCTCTTCTTTCTTATTTTCTTCACCTTGCTATTTCTCTCTCCATCTTTGTTTAACATGGCAGATAAATAATGGGATCAGTACTAGGGAGGGAAGAGTTTTTTGTTCCTTTTCTCCTTTTGTATCTCAAACACTATGTCACACTAGCTCTTGATTGCCTGATCTTATCTTTCCTTTTGTTTTTGGAAATATTTTTTATTCCCCTCCTCCTCTTGTCTGTTTATTTCCCATGCTTCTCTCCACTGTTTTGTTTTGTTTTTTCTTTATTCCCCATCTGCCCTCTTGCCTCATCTTCTCTTTTCCCAGCAATGGTATAAATTTCAGAGTTAGAGTAGTAGTAGCAAGGATGAGCAGGGTGTGTGTCTGAAAGGACTGTGTGCTTCTCCAGGAAGACTGGCATCCCAAGTGGAGTCCAGCTTGATTCTGGGAGGTAAATTAAAAATGGCTGAATGTAGTTGTGCCTGCATGTGCTATTTTGGGAATCATGCCGTTTCCAGTAGGAAGATCCAGCACACTAAAGGTACTAAGAGAAGAAGGGGCTCAAGGTTGGGAAAAGGCAATTATGAATAACTGGGACCTGAGAAGGAATCACGGACTTGAGTAGTGGTGGCCAGCTTGGTGTCCAAAAAAACCAGAAATACCAGATTGAACCCCAACGACCAGACAAAGATCAACCATATCACCTTAGAGACAGCTGAAGGACCCATCACTTCTGTGAGGATCCAGAAGGGAGAGGCCTTCTGAAAGGGCAGAAACCAGCTCTGAAGGAATTTTGCATTTTAAATGGATGGAATATTTACCCCAAAGACTGTTTTACTTCCAAAGACACTTAATTACTTTAGATGATAAATATAAGGTTTTCTCTTGTCATTAATATGAATGGGAGCCTCAGAATAAGGTGAAGGCAAGATGAGGGTGGGTGGGGGGAGGGGAGGGAAGCCAGATCTTCTGAATTGTGTGCAGATTTTATCCTGCTGTTAGAGGTATATGTGGAAGATGGAAATCGTTATGTTAATAGAGGTCAACTAAGAATGGTGAAATGGTTGTGTGATTATTGTTTTATTTTTTCTTCTCTATAAATTAACATGTATGTACTAAACATGTACGCTATATCAAACACATACTGCTCATCTTTTTGTTCATCTGTATTTCCTAATTTATCTAGATTATACACTTATACAGTTTTGCTTTTGTAAAGAGGAAAAAATAATTAAATACTATTGTAAAATAAATCTATCTGATTTACCCGTTATGGTATTTGAATGATACACATCCCACCATGTGAATTGTAAACCAGGTCTTGGAATTGACACTTCTGTTTCTGAATATATGCTTTGAGGTTGGTTAATTGTAAATTCCAGGCTTTTCCCAACTCATTTTGTAGAGCTTATGCAGAGCTTAATTCCCATGCAGATCTTTCATTCACAATTTTAAATCTGCCATGCTTTGATTATATACAAGTCAGCATTCTGTTTTGATCTTCAGAGGTAGAACAAGTTTGCGAATAGCATGATACCCTAGTACTCACAGGATCATACCCAATCTGTTTGTTGATTCTATTTTTTTTTAAAGATTTTATTTATTTATTTGACAGAGATAGAGATCACAAGTAGGCAGAGAGGCAGGCAGAGAGAGAAGGGGAAGCAAGTTCCCTGCTGAGCAGAGAGCCCGATGCAGGGCTCGATCCTAGGACCCTGGGATCATGACCTGAGCCGAAGGCAGAGGCTTAACCCACTGAGCCACCCAGGCGCCCCTGTTGATTCTATTTTTGAGATGATAATCTCTCTATATATGACGGATGTTCACCACACCAAAAACAGTGGGTGTTCTTTGCAAATGAATGATGCACATATTGACATGACTCTGGCAGCCTGCAAAGGTAGCTTTTGCAAGGTACAAGGTACAAGTGACACATTAATAGTGAGATACTTTCATTTGCTTTCCCAGAGTTATCAAATACACTTGCTAGGAGCTCTTGGGGTTTGTAAATGATTAGTTAATGATTATTTCATTTTTAAAATCTTCATTAAGAAGACTCCCCAGGGATGCCTGGGTGGCTCAGGTGGTTGGGCATCTGCCTTCAGCTCAGGTCATGATCCCAAAGTCCTGGTATCAAGTCCCACTTTGGGATCCTTGCTCAGCAGGGAGTTTGCTTGTCTCTCTGCCTGCTGCTCCCCCTGCTTGTGTGTTCTCTCTTTATCTCTCTCTCTCTTTCCCTGACAAATAAATAAATAAAATCTTAAAAAACAAAAAAGATACCCCGAATTAGTTGCATTATTTGGCTTGTGATAGCCAAACATTCAATCTGCCAGATCACCCAACTAAAGGCTGGGTGGGTGAAACACTAAGTCTTCTTTTGTTTCTTCAGATTTAGTCATGGCTGCACAGTGATATCAAATGTTTGTCCTGGCTGTTAAGTGTAGCTGACCACCCCCTCACTCCCATAGATACTGAGGGGAGAAGGATCTGCTCCTTCATACCCTTCTTGCATTTTCGGCTTAGTTCATGTCAGAAAAGAGAAATTTGACTTATTTTCTAACATTTGAAGTGAGAAATAATCAAAGAAATTGACTCTAACTCTAGAAATACAGTATAATTACTACATAATTTAGATTTATGATGAAGATTTTATAGGCAAAAATTTTTAATTAAATAATAATTGAATAATGGAATCTACCATTAATTAAATGTGATAGCTGGAACAAATGTGTAGTATATTAAAAATGTTCATGCAAATGTAAATAGTTCCATTAATTGCTTTAAAAATTACGTTATGGAGGACATAAATTCTTTATGATAAAATAGAGATGATGCATTTTACAATATTTTGGAGAGATCTCATTCTCTTATATTTAGCTTTTTTCTTTTTGACTATAGAAAAGGGAGATTCTTTTATATTCTTTCTACTCTAAATAGATCTCTGATAAACTACATGAAATGGACCATTTTCGCTGACCTGACATTTATTCTTTCCTTATTTCTAAGTGTTTACTGACATTTTGGAATATCAGTACCATTTAGATTTTTTCACAAAATAATGACAAATGACAAGTGAACATACAGTTACATGAACCTTAGTATTCCAAAAATGTCTGTGTAAGTGCATGTTAGGCATATCCTGCCTAGCAAGTAGCTGACTTGCTTCCTTGGAGATGGTGGTCATTTTTCTAGAGTTTTTTAGGAACTGGTTTCTCATCACTTATTCTTGCAAAGAGAGGAAGAAGGATGATGATGATTATATGATGATGGTGGTGGTGATGATGAGAATGATGGTGATGGTGATGTTGGTCACCATGATGGTGATAGTGCTTGTGATGATGATGAAGATAACAATAAGGGTGGTGATGATAATGATCTTGGTGATAATGATGAAGATGATGATGATGGTGTTTGTGATGAGGATCATGGTATTGATGGTTTTGATGATAATAGTAATAATGATGATAGTAGGGATGGTGGAAGCTAAACATTTTAAGGATTTTTATGTGCCAGGTACTCTTCTAAGTGCATCACACCTATGAACTCACATGGTCCTCACAGTGATCCTATAACTAGGTGCTCTTATTATCTTCATTTTTTTTCATTTGAGAAAATTGAGGCACATAGAGATGAAGTAACTTGTTTAAGATTGTGCAGTTTACCTGTGGAAGAGACTGAACATGCAGTCTTCTCAAAGTACCTTCTCTATAATTGGAAGTCACATTTGAGACCATCATCTGCATTAGAGATTTTTGTAAGATACAATTATAGCAAAATCAGTGGGCTTCTAAAATGCAATCTGTTTTTTAAAATACAAGATTATTTCTTTGTGCCAACGTTGCCATAATTTTTTACTTAAATGTATGATATTCCACAAATTAGAATATAACTCAGTTAATTTTATATGTCTCAAAATGAGTCAATATCTGTTTTTAAAGTTCAGTGTGGCTTTAACTTGACGTTGAAATTCAGAGAAATAAATGTAATTGTTGGGGGCGCCTGGGTGGCTCAGTGGGTTAAAGCCTCTGCTTTCGGCTCAGGTCATGATCCCAGGGTCCTGGGATCGAGCCCCGCATCGGGTTTTCTGCTCTGCGGAGAGCTTGCTTCCTCCTCTCTCTCCCTGCCTGCCTCTCTTGCCTACTTGTGATCTCTGTCTGTCAAATAAATAAATAAAATCTTTAAAAAAAGTTTAAAAAAATAAATAAAAATGTAATTGTTATTACAAGAACTACAAAAGGGAGAAATCACAAAAGGACACATGGTCAGAAAAACAAGTATAATTTTATTTTTCTGGAAAAAATGGGATTTTTCTAAATGATTCCTGAGATTAAAAAAATGATTATATGATTTTTGGAGGGTTGAAGCTTGTGAGAAATTACCATAGTCTATTTACAAGAAAATGAACTAGTGTCTAATGAGGGATATATAGTTAAGAATGTTATTCAGTTCCTAATTATCCATTTTCTGATTTAAGGCAGGGGAATAGTTTGCATAAAAACTGGTGAAAGAAAATGTTGATGAATATAAACACAATCAGAAGTATCTTTTGTATTATCTTATTATTCTTGAAAGAAAAAGCATTTTGTGTTTTTTTCCTATAGCATATTTTAGAGTGAATTAAATGCATTTTGTGACAAAGATGCAAAAATGCTTAGAAATTTACTCATTCCTTTATCTATTTATTCATTGAACAATGAATGTCTATACTTGTCAGGCATAATATTAGGGAACCCAAAGATAAAGGGCATTTACCTTTTTTGAAAGAATTCAATAAAGGAACTATGAAAATTAAAGAGATAATTTCATGACAAGACGATAAGTACCTTGATAAAAATGAAGTGCTAAAAGAATATAAGTTAAGTACCTAATCCAGGCTTGGTGCCACAGAAAACTTTCTATAGCAGATGCCATGAGTTGAGTACTGAAAGATTAATGAATTAGGGTGAAGGGGGTGTTCACATCAGACAGAGAAAGTAGCATGTGGACTGCCTTAGAAGCATGGGTGGGCATGACCTGTTTGAGGAACATGAAGTAGTTAACAGAATAATGATGAGCAATAGCAAAAAGAGAGGCTGGGGTTGTAGGACCAGGATTATATCACAAGCTGAGGACAGGCCATTGAAGAACTGCCCTTTGATGGGTAGTGAGATGATCAAATTGGGGCTTGAAACAGTTATGTGGGAGTCTTGAGAAGAATGTTTTGGAAACTAAGAGATCAGTTTGGATGCTGTTGGTATGATTAGAGGAAAG
Organism: Taxidea taxus jeffersonii; assembly: GCA_003697995.1. Classification (NCBI taxonomy): domain Eukaryota; kingdom Metazoa; phylum Chordata; class Mammalia; order Carnivora; family Mustelidae; genus Taxidea; species Taxidea taxus. The sequence goes on from RCUC01172223.1 coordinate 11,709, forward strand.
TTGATGATCAAAAATAAAACTGTGGCACTGAAGATATGTATTAGTTAGAGTGGGCTAACTGTTGTAACAAACTATGAAGTATTCTCACTCAAATACAATGAGGGTATACAGCGAAGGCGAAGAGTTTGGTCTTTGCTGTCTTCCATCCTGTGGTTCCACCATTCTTCTAAAGCCAAAGAATCCTGGACTGTACCCTCTTTATTCTGTGTTACTGTCAGAGGAATGACTAGAGAAAATTTGGATTTTGGGAAGAGATTTTAGGGTCCAGGCTGAAGGTGTCCTACAGCAGTTCTGCCCAGAATTTAGTCACATGGCTCTACCTAACTGCAGGAGAGTCTGGGAAGTAGTCCTTCTGCCTGCCCTGGAAGAAAACAGACTGGGTTTGGTAAGCACATGCCAATATTTAACTGTTTCTGACCTGCAGAATGGCCATTTCATGTAGACCAACCTATAAGTAATAGGGATAGAGAAATGGGAAAGTAGACTCAAGATGTTATAAAAGGGTAAGTAACGAACTGGGTATAGAAGCAGCAAGAAAGGGAAGACTTGTAGCTGGGTGGAGTCATTGGTGGAGGCTTGTCCTATTTGTTCAGATAAGGAATGTGGTTGTTGCAAAAGGTACTGGAGGGAGATGCTTCCCCCAGTTCTCCACAGTACTTGCTCCCTTGTTTTCATAAGACTTCTGCTAAAATGTAACTATAAGTAGCAATATCACAACCCTCTTATTTCCTGTTACTCTACTTTATTTCTTCATGGCCTTCCCCATATAGTGTCCTTTTCTGTTTGTTTGCTTATTGGCTGTCTCTTCTCACCCACATGAAAGCTCTAAGAGGGCACAGACTCAGTCTATATTGTTCTCTTGCTATATTCCACAGTGCATAGAGCAATGCCTGTCACATAACAGGTACTCAATAAATAGTTGTTGAGTGTGTAAATGAATCAATGGAAGTTGCCAGCAATCTGTTGTTTATAGTGTGTTAATATTTATTGCATGCTTACAGTGGAACAGATACTGTTCTGAATACTTTTTAAAAAATATTTATTTGAGAGAGGGAGTGGGAGGAGGGGCACAGGGAGAGGGAGAGAGAGTCTGAAGCACACTGTGTGCTGAGCGTGGAGCCCACCTTGGGGCTTGAGCTCATGACCCTGAGATCAAATACAACACAATCAAAATGGAATGAGCCATTTTGACCTGAGCCAAAACCAAGAGTCGGAGGCTTAACCAACTACCCTACCCAGGTGCCCCTTGAATACTTTTCAAGTATTAACTCATATAATAAAACATTCCCGTGAACTAGATACAACCGATAACTCTATTTTACAGATAAGGAAACTGAGTACATACAACTTAAGAAACTTATACCAAACTCACATTAGTAAATTAGAGATGAGATTCAAATCTAGGTGTTAAAAGGCTTCAGTTTTAACCGTAGTGCTTTTCTGCCATGTAATTTTGGGATGTGAAACAGCTAGACTATACATGGAGATTAGGAAGTCATCAATATGAATTTAGTTGTGAACAGAGGTTAGCCTGTCCCTTAAATTGATTTGGAACTCTTATTCTGTATCTGCCATAGAGTGTAACGTTCTTTACACTCTTCTGGGAATTTCCATTAGCTTAAGTTTACATAATCATTGTTTTATTACAGTTACCTGTTGCTTAAATTGCTGTCAGATTCCTTATCTCCTCATCTCATCTCCTGTGACGGCTCCCCTCTCTCTGCTCCACATCAAGACAGACATGGATTACAAGTTCCTTTCCTTGATTTTCCCAGAATACCAATTTCTAAAGGCATTTTATATAGGTAGCAAAATTTATAGAAGGTTTGAAGTGAGAGGGGAATGCCTAAAAAACCATCAAGCAAAGAACATAAAAACTACATATCAGGCATCTCTTTTCTTTCCTTTCCTTCCTTTTCTTTCTTTCTTTCTTTTTTTCTTTCTTTCTTTCCTGTTTTTCTTTCTTTCTTTCTTTCTTGTTTAAGGTTCTCCTTATTTGAGAGAGAGAGAGAAAGGACTAGAGGGGCAGAGGGAGAGGGAGAAGCAGGGCTCAATCTCATGACCTGAGCTACATGACCTGAGTGGCAGACACTTAACCAACTGAGTCACCCAGGTACCCCTAGGCATCTGTTTTCTCAAAAATGTTTTCACCACCCAGTCACCAAGAATCAGAGAGTCCCACCTGTGTTCCATCTAGTTTCTAACCTCCCAGGATGTCATTACCCCTTCTCCCTTCATCCCACCCTTCCCTTCTTCCTGCCCTCAAATTTCTGTTAACTACTTATGCCGAAGAACTTAGTTATCATTTATTTACTTTTCTGCTACTGGGACATGCTCTTAGGACTCCACAGCCCACACCCAAAGCAAGCACTATACCTAAACAAAGAGAATTCTTTTTCCACAAGGAATTCTAGTGTGTGTTGTTAAAATATTTTCTACCCATTACCAGTTTGACTCCTAGTTTAGGTAATGAAAGTGAACAAATCTCCCAGAAAGTATGGGAGATTTAAGAAGAGTTAAACTATGGGTGGAAAGAAAGAGATCAGGAAGTAGCTATAGAAAGATGTACTTTTGAGGGAATTTTTGTTTGTTGTTAGTTTTTTGTTTCCAGTTAAGGAGACTTAGGCAAGAGCCCATGTCGGGGGAAGTGAAAAAGAGTGAATGAAGGTAAAGGCAATAAAAGAAGGATAATGTGGCCAGAGAAGGTTCAAAGGGTCAGAACCCAGGTAAATTAATTTATATAATACAGGAAAGATCTGTCTCCCCCTCAGAGAAAAGCCACACAGTATAACTAAAAGAGCATTGACTCAAAAATCAGATTGTGCTGAGCTGGGATCCAGAATCTACATTCAGCACCATAGCTATGAAACTTCACTTGAGTACATAACCAATCTTATCCTCCATTTTCTCAACAGCAGAAAAGGCATAATGCTCTCTTCACAGAGTTACTACAAGGCTTAAATAAGATAACCTGTGTCAAGCAAGAATCTTATAATAGAATTTATTGATTATTCCTGTGATTTGATTATAGGTCTTCTGGTTTTTATCTCCTACTCTCACTAATGTCATAAATAAACAAATCTATATATTTTTTCTTTATCTGCTTCAAAGGGATTTGTGATTCCATGGTCTAATCTTCCTTTGGATTTTGGAATAAGTTTGACATCAAACTTGTTGCCAGTAGGCCAAATCTGGCCATCATAATTGTTTTGCTTGGCTATTACCTTGTTTCATTTTTACTCTGAAATTCTTTAGATGAGACATGTACATTCCATTTTCAGACCCACACGCTCTCATCTTAGGCCTGGTCCCTTCACATATTATCCCAGGCTGCTGGGCCCCTGTGCACCATTGAGTTTTTAACCCATGATTTAGACCGATTTCCACAGAAGTAGCACATGCCACTGAAAATTTCCATGTTACTAAATGTTCCAGGAGTATCTTCTGTCTTTACTTCCCTTGATCTCTCATCATTTCTCACTATTGATAAACTTTGGTAACTTTTTACTCTTTCTGTTATTGAAGATTCTTCTAGTTTTTCTCTCACCTCCCTGCCAACCTAACCTTTGCTACAACTCTGCCTCCTTTACCCACCATCCCAGTGCTATAATTTTTCAGTGGTTTGCGTGTTGGCACATGGCTCTTCTGGGTGATCTCACATCTGGGGTTCAGCATGTCCAGAACTGGGCAATAATATTTCCTTCAAGCTACTTTCTCCTGTTGTATTACACACCATCATGAAAGGAGCCACCAGAAGTCCAAGCCACCCAGGCCCTCAAACTAAAATCACTTTCACGCCTACATGGGATACATATTTAACAACTGGCACAGAATTCACAGCAAACCAGAATGGACACTGCCCTATATTCCTCACCATTGCTTTCCAGCTGAAGATCAGCCCTGCTTGTCCCCATCACTGTGGTCAGCTTTTTCATCCTCCCCTACAGCCTGAGTGGTGAGACACTCCCTAACCATTTCTTGCAAGGACTAATGAATGTTAATTAGTCTCCCTTTTCCCATATGGGTAAAATATCAACCTTGATTAGCAGTAGATCGTTCTTTTATCCTGTCCTGTGCCTCACCTCTAACTATTCCCAAGGCTCTAAATCTTCACTGTATTAAATTGTTTATATTTCCCTGAATACCACCTTTCTCACCTCTGTGCCTTTGCCCACACTACTCTGTCAGACAAGCATACTTTCCCCCTCAACTCTGTTTACACAGCTAATTCTACTCATTCTTTAAAATTCAGTTCAGATTATATCCATCTCTGAAAGGTCTGTCTTAATTTCTCTCCTCTTAGCAATGTCCTCAATCTAGGTTTGGATACCCCACTCTGAAAATATTTTAAAACTTTGCATTCTTAGGGCATATTTTAATACATACTATGTACAAATGGAATAGCTTGGTATAATGTGTTGTTTGCGATCTGGTAAAATATTTTCCTGTGGAAGAGCCACCCCCATAGGATGAGAAGATACAGGGAGGAAGGTATTGTGGACCAACAAAAAATTTTCATTGACAAAGGAAAAGGAAGCAACAGCTGGGTAAACAAACAGCTGCACAAAGAGACAGAAAAATGACAGTGAGTGACCGTGAATATGGCAAATGGTCCAAAATATTAGAAAAGCAAGTAAATAATATGCGGAAATTAGCTGACCTACTGAAAAATTGCTGAAACATTTGAACAGGAAAGAAATAATAAGGAAAGTGTTCAAATAAAATTATTATAGAGAAAAACATTGGAACAAATATTCTATGTAAGAGAAATGAACTTTTAATGAAATAAACTTAACAGAAATTAATTTGAACATTTGTGCCTTTTTAATAAATGTGTTTTATACTGCAAAGAGTATATCATAATATTATTTAAAACTTAATGGATTAAATAACCCACTCCTAATTTTTTGTTGTGTTGGAAAGAGTGAACTAGAAATTCATGATTGTTTTACTTTGCATTTATGTGAAAACTAGGGAGACTGACCTTTCAAAAGGAAATATTTAATAACTCAAGTAGCAACATAAATATATCACCTTCTAAAGAATGGGAGCATTCCAGAACAGTTAAAGTTTTCCTTGACCTTCTACCTGCACTCCCATACCCGGTGCTTTCCCTAGAGATAACCATTGTTTTCAGCTTAATGTGTATCCTTCCAATATTTTCCCATGCATTTACACATGTACATGTAAGTATAGAAAATATATATCTTTACCTTGAGTGGTAATACACTATGCAAATTTCAGCATTGATTCTGAAACTTTTTTGTTTTTTGTGTAACATTTTATTTTGGAAATATTTCCATGTCAATACAAATGGAACTGTGTCATTAAAAGAATTGCCATAAATTATAGTATAGGTGTAACACTGTTGGTGATGGACATTTAGGTTGTTTTGAATTTTTTATACACTTCAGCAAACATTCATGAGTATTTACTTAGTGCCATATTCCAGGCACCACTCTTGATGTTGTGGATTTATCAATAAATGAAGTCCTCCTTGTAGACATTCAAAGAGATACAAACAATTAAAAAAAAAGACATGCATGTATGATAAAATGTCATGTAGTGATAGGTAGGATGAAGAAATGCAACAGGGGAGAGATGGGGTGGTCAGAAAAGGCTTTTCTGAGGTCAAATATAGTAGCCAAGATCAACGAGAAGTGAGAGGTTATTCTGTAAATATCCAAGGGACCTGCTGAGAAATGGAAGTGCTGAGTCAATCAGTATTCATATTGAAAATGCCAAAATATCTTCTGAGCAGTTTGAAATAATTCCTGCTCCAATTTGAAGCACGAAAGTACCTATTTCTTACACTCTACTATGTATTATCATGTTCTTTAATTTCTACCAATTGGATATGTGGAAAACTGTAATTTTCCTGTAGCTTTAATTGATATGGTTTAAAAAATTGTTAAAAAATTTATAATGTTAATGCTGGTGAGATTGTACACATTTTAATATGTACATTGGCCCTTTAAATTTCTTCATCTCAGACTTGATGTTTCTATGTCATTATCTGTTTTTCTCTTGCGTTATTTGCGTTTATTTTTAAAAGATATTTATTTATTTGAGAGAAAGAAAAACAGAGAGAGCATGAGCAGGGGGTAGGGGTAGAAGGAGAGGGAAAAGCAGACTCCCCACTGAGCAGGGAGCCTGATGTGGGGCTCCATCCCAAGACCCTGGGATCATGATCTGAATCAAAGGCAGAGGCTTAACCAACTGAGCCATCCAGGCTCTTGTGTTATTTGTATGTTCTATTTTTTAGTGGTATTATTTACTTTAATCATGCTAGAAAAGAGACTGATACTTAATACCCAACTCGCTTTCTTTTGTGTGTGTGTGTCTGTGGTGTATGTTTTAGACATAATTGACTTTTAAAAAATTTTTTCTTTATTTTACTTTTGTCCAAATTTTTTATTTAAATTCCAGTTAGTAAACATGCAGTGTAACCTCAGTTTTTGGTATAGAATTTAGTGATTTGTCACTTACAACACCCAGTATTCATCACAATAAGTACGCTCCTTAATGCCGATCATCCACCAAGCCCATCCCCCTACTCACCTCCTCATCTCACTTTCCTTATTTGTACCTACTTTATATTGGTTTTAAAACATATGCATTTGTTCTCTGAATATTGCTTTTCTCCCATTAACTCTGTTTTCTTCTTTGGGAACTCTTCCTACACATGTTTTGGATCTTTTTATTCTATCTTCTCTGTCTTTTAATAACTCTCATGTTTTCTATCCAGGTGTCATTCTGGGGAGTGTCTTTAGATTTATCTTTCAGTGCATTAATTCTCTTTTCGATTCTATCAAATCTACTATTTAATCTTTTCATAAAATATTTATTTTTAAAGGCTGTCTTTTTCAGTTTCAGAATTTCCTCTTGGTTCTTTATCAAATCTGCCTGGTCTTTTGTATAGTGTTTTGTTTTATGATTATGATTTATTTATGCTGTCAGTTTTTAAAATTTTTTATTCAACTTATTTAAAATAAAAACAAACAGGGGCACCTGGGTGGCTCAGTGGGTTAATGCCTCTGCCTTCGGCTCAGGTCATGATCTCAGGGTCCTGGGATCGAGCCCCACATCGGGCTCTCTGCTCCGTGGGGAGCCTGCTTTCTCCTCTCTCTCTGCCTGCCTCTCTGCCTACTTATGATCTCTGTCTGTCAAATAAACAAATAAAATATTAAAATAAAAACAAACAAACCAGCAAACAAGCCACTTCTTCCATACTGACCCCTCACCTCTTGCAACCACCAATCTGTTCTCTGTATCTATGAGCTTGAGTTTTTTGCTTTTCCTTAGATTCCACATATAAGATCATATGATATTTGTCTTTCTCTGTCTGACTTATTTCACTTAGTGTAATGCCCTCGGGTCTCTCCTTGTCTCAAATAGCAAGATCTTATTTTTTTATGGCTGAATTATATATATATTATTATATATAATATGATTACACAATAACTTTATCAATTTATCCATTGATGTACACTTAGGTTGTTTTCATATCTTGGCTACTGTAAATAATGCTGCAGTAGTCATAGGGGTGCATATATCTTTTTAATAGTTTGGTGGTTCTATTTTTATTTTATTTTCTTAAGAACCTCCATACAGTCCTCCATAGTAGTTTCACCAATGTATACTCCCACCAACAGAGCACAAGAATTTTATTTCCTCCATATTCTCACCAACACTTGTTATCTCTTGTCTTTTTGATAATGGTCATTCTAACAGGTGTGAAGTGATATCTCATTTTTGTTTTGATTTCATTTCCCTAATGATTAATGATGTTGAGCATCTTTTCATGTACCTGTTGGCCATTGTAAGTCTACTTTGAAAAATGTATATTCAGATCTTCTGCATATTTTGAAATCAGATTTTGTTTTTTTCTAACGAGTTTATAAGTCTTTATATATTTTGGATGTTAGCCCATATCAGATAAATGATTTGCAAATATGCTCTCCTGTTCAGTAGATTGCTTTTCATTTTGTTGATGGCTTCTTTTGTTGTGCAGAAGCTTTTTAGTTTGATGTAGTCCTACTAGTTTATTTTTGCTTTTGTTGCTTTTACTTTAGGTCACAGATTCAAAAAACATCACCAACACCTATGTGAAGGAGCTTATTTCATGTTTTCTTCTAGGAGTTTTATGGATTCAGGTTTTAAGTTCAAGTCTTTATTTCAGTATCTTATTAATTTTATGTATGATGGAAGATAGTGGTCCAGTTTTATTCTTTTGCATGTAGCTGTCCAGTTTTCCCCATACCATTTATTATAGAGACTGTTCTTTCCCTATTATATGTTCTTGATTCCCTTGTTGTAAATTAATTGACCATGTATGCATGGGTTTATTTGGGGGCTCTTTATTCTTCTTCATTGATCTCTGTGTCTGTTTTTATGCCAGTACTATGTTGTTTTAATTATTATAGCTTTTCTTTGAAATCAGAGCATGATGCATCCAGCCTTATTTTTCTTCCTCAAGATTACATGGACATTTGTGGTCTTTGATGCTTCTGTCCAAATTTTAGGATTATTTGTTCTATTCCTGTGAAAAATACCATTAGAATTTGATAGAGATTGCACTGGATCTGTATGTTGTTTTGGATAGTATAGATATTTTAACAATATTAATTCTTCCAATCCATGGGCATGGAACATTTTTCCAGTTATTTGTGTCTTCTTCAGTTTCTTTCATAAATGTCTTGTAGTTTTCAATAGATCAGTCTTTCACTTTTTTGGATAAATTTATTCCTAGGTATTTTCTTCTTTTTGATGCACTTGTAAATAGGATTGTTTTTAATATTTTTCTTTTTAATGGTTTTTGTTAGTGTAAGGAAATGCAACAGATTGTTGTATATGGATTTTGTATCCTGCAACTTTACTGAATTTATTTTTTCTAACAGTAATTTGGTGGAGTCTTCAGGGTTTATGTAATTTCATGTCACTGTAAATAGTGATAGTTTTTCTTCTTTCTTTCCAATTTTGATGCCTTTAATTTCTTTTTCTTACCTAATTGCTCTGGCCAGGACTTCTAATGCTAATTTGAACAAAAATGGTGAGATTGGGCATCCTGTCTTGTTCCTGATTTTAGAGATCAGGATTATTGGATTATTGAGAATGACATTGGCTGTGAGTGTCTCATAATGGCCTTTATTATGTTGAAGTACATTCCCTCTATACTGGCTTTTTTGAATTTTTATCATAAATGGATGTTGAATTTTGTCAAATGCTTTTTCTTCATCTATTGAGATGATCATCATATGATTTTTATTCTTCATTTTATTAATCTGATATATCATATTGATTGATTTGCAAATGTTCAACCATCCTTGCATCTTCCACTCAGTGATATGAATTTAAGGTTCCTCTGTGTCTCTTCATGGCTTGGTAAGTCATTTCTTTGTAGTGCTGAGTAATAATCCATCATATGGATATAATACAGTTTCTTTATCCATTCACCTTAGCAAATCATCTTGGTTGCTTCCAAATTTTGGCAGTTATGAATACAGCTGCTATAAACATGTTTGTGCAGGTTTCTGCTTGGGTGTAAGTTTTTGAACTTTGGGAAGTTCAAAGTTCCCAAAGTTCCTTTGGGAAGATACAAAGGAGCAGGATTGCTGGTTCACATAAGAGTGTTTAATTTTGTGAGATCCACTAAACTGTCTTCCATAGTGACTGTACCATTTTGCATTCCCACCAGCAATGAATGAGAGTCTCTGTTGCTCCACATCTTTACAGGCATTCAATTTTGGCAGGGTTCTAGATTTTGGCCATTCTCATAGATGTTTAGTAATGGCATCTCATTGTTGTTTTAATTTGCATTTCCCTGATGATATACAATGTGAAGCATCTTTCATATACTTATTTGACATCTGGTGAGGTGTCTGTTGAAGTCTTTGGCCCATTTTTGAATTGAGTTATTCATTTTCTTACTGAATTTAAAGAGTTCTTCGTATAGTTTGGTTAATAGTTCTTTATCAGCTGTGTCTTTTGGGCACATATTTCTCCTATGATGAGGTTTGTCCTCTTGTTCTCTTGATATTGTCTCTCACAGAAATGTTTTAAATTTTAATGGATTCCAGCTTATCAGTTATATAGTTCATGGATTATATCTTTGATTTTTTATATAAAATATTATTGCCACAGCCAAAGTCACCTAGGTTCTCTCATTATTCATCTTATGGGAGTCTTATAGTTTTGCATTTTATATTTATGATCCATTTTGAGTTAATTTTTGTGAAGGCTATCAAGTCTTTGTCTAGATTCAACTTTTTGCCTGTGGATATCCACTTGTTTCAGCACCCATTTGTTGAAAACATTATCTTTGCTCCATTGTATTACCTTTGCTCTTTTGTCAAAGATGAGCTGACTATATTTATGTGGGTCATTTCTGGGTTTTCTGTTCTCTTCCACTGATGTGTCTATTCTTTTGCCAATACCACATTATCTTGATTACTCTAGCTTTATAGTAAATCTTAAAGTTGGGTAGAGCCAGTCCTCCAAGTTTGTTTTTCTCCTTCAATATTATATTTGTTATTCTACATCTTTTTCTTCTCCACATTAATTTCAGAATTAGTTTGTTGACATACATAAAATAACCTCCTATGTTTTTGATTGGGGTTGCATTGAATCTATAGATTATATTGGGAAGAACTAGCATCTTGACAATATCGAGTCTTTGTATCCATGAACATGTAGTATCTCTCAAAATCTCATTTATTTAGTTCCTTGATTTCATTCTTCAGAGTTTTCTAATGTTCCTCACATAGGTCTTGTACATATTTTGTTAGGTTTATACCTAAGTATCTCATATTTGAGGGATGCTAATATAAATGACATCTTATTTTTTATTTCTTTTTTTTAAAAGATTCTATTTATTTGAAAGAGAGAGAGTGTGCACACAAGCAGGGGAAGCAGCAGAAAGAGAGGGAGAAGCAGGTTCCCCACTGAGTGCGGAGCCCAATGTGGGACTCGATCCCAGGACCCTGGGATCATGATCTGAGCCAAAGGCAGATGCTTAACCAACTGAGCCACCCAGGCACCTTGTATTTTTTATTTCAAATTCTACTTGCTTATTGATTATATTTAGGAAAGCAATTGACTTGATATATTAATCTTATATCCTACCACGTCTCTGTAATTGCTTACTAGTTCCAGAAAACTTTTTTAAAAATTTTTTCAGATTTTCTACATAGATATTGTGTGACAATGACTGTATTTGCAAAGACAGTTTTATGTATTCCTTTCCAAACTGTGTATCTTTATTTCATTTTCTTGTCTAGTTGTATTAGCAGTGACTTCCAGTGTAATGTTGAAAAGTAGTTGTCAGAGGGGACATCCTTGACTTATTACTGATCATAATAGGTAAGTTTCAAGTTTCTCACCATAAAGTATGATGCTTAGTGTAGATTTTTTTATAACTATTCTTTATCAAGTTGAGGAAGTTCTCTTCTATGCCTGGTTTAGCTATGGATTTTTAAAAACTATGCTTTTCTATGTCTTTATTAGTTCCAAAAAATCATTTTCCAGTTGCTTCTCTTATATATATTCTAGATAGGTAATTATATCATCTGCAAATACTGACAGATTCCCCCTTAAAGACATACTTGAAATACACTTAAAAAATTTTTTTTCAGGGCACCTGAGTGGCTCAGTTGGCTAAGCATCTGCCTTCTACTCAGGTCATGATCCCAGGATCCTGGGATTGAGTCCCACATTGGGCTCCCTCCTCAGCAGAGAGTCTGCTTCTCCCTCTGCCCCTCCTCCCTGTGCTTGCTCTCTCTCTCTCTCTCCCCCCTCTCCTTCCTTCAGAAATAAATAAGTAAAATATTTTTAAAAATAAAAAAATTTTTTTCAGTGCTGTGTGTGTATCTTTGGGTTGTTGACTTTTCATTTTAGATCAGGTATTACGACCTGTATAATAATTGTTCTAATATATTATATACATATGCATATATATACACACACACATATATCATATATTTTGTGATGTGTGATCCTTTTTAGAAATTTTTGTGTTTAAAAATAATAAACTTTTTATTTGAAGACTCTCTATGATTATGGATTTGTGAATATCTAAATTTTAATCAGTTTTTGCTATATACACTTTAAAAATCATGTAGTTTGGCAAAGCTTAAAATGGCAAGAAGCAAACTCATCTCACATTCCCCCAAGTAGTGTTCCAAAATGTTGAAATTCTCTAGATGATTTTTCTCTTGTTGCATTTTAAAGCAGCATGCTTAATTACAGTCTTAAACTTTTCAGTTTATCTATTGATTTCTTATGGAAAAATAAAGGTTTTTTTCTCTTAAAGTGCCACTCAGCACTGCTCCATACACACCCTTTTGTAACTTCTCAATTAAGATATATCACAATTAAATTAATAATACCTACCTTATTGTCTACATAATAATTCACATCTAAGAAAAAAAGTCTATTTTTTGAGTATTTGATATCCTGTTCAACTCAATTTTTTTCCTCTTAATTTTCCCCCAGAGCAAATACAGGTTTTCCATGCAATAGTCACTAATTCATCTCCAGACTCCAATTAGAGCTGCCAATCTTCTTTCATTACTGTCAACATCTATCAGAGGAGTCTATCAGAGGCACTTTTTGTTGTTGTTGAGACAACTCTCCAGGAACTGCCCTTTTCCTTTCACTAAAATCTGTGTGATAGGTTTCTAGGCATGTTTTGTAGATCTTTTCCTGGAGATTTCCTTTACCAGAATCCGTCAGTTATCTTCTTAAACCGCCAAGAGCTGTTTCTTGTTACCTAAATGTTCTTTTTCTTTTTATGGCATCCTAGTTTTATTAATGTATCCAGTAAACTATTACTATTTCTAAACAAGCTAATTACGGATTTTAAGAGTTTTCTTCTGGCCCTTGAGTAACATTGGTTTCCTCTGAGTTCTTTTATTCTTCCATTTTGTTCTCTGACTCTCATGGTAGAGGCTTTCCTTCAGTATCTTCTGATCTTGGCTCTCTGTTCTTTTTTACCAACTGGAAGCTCTGTGCAGACTAGGCTTTACTCTTGGTTGAGAAGGTAGCAAGTGTCTTTCTTTTGGGTGGCTCCCAAATGTCATTATCTATATGGCGACTTTTCTCTTGCACCAGTGTCAGTATTCTACTTGGGAATTATAAGCTTGGCTGCCAATATTGTGCAAGTTGAAAAGAATCTCAGGTTCCCTGCAGCTGGGCCAGCTCTGGGCCCACAGTTACTGTTCCTCTGTAGAGGCTGATACTCTCTCCCTGCTAACCAGAGTGATAATTGACCAGTGCAGGATTTTAGGATTCAATCCATTTGGATGTCTCTCCTGCCCCATAATGTAAACAATTACCTTGTTGATTGTTACAAGACGCCTAGCTTCTCAGTATCTTCTGCCTTTAGGCATAGGGCACTACTACATTCTAGAGCAGTGCTCAGTAAATTAGCCTATATTCTGGTGTCTTACTGTAAGCATTCTATTTTTCAGAGGTGAACAGATTTGGGGATTCATTGAGGGTTTCCCTTCTTTTCCTTTTTTCAGAGTAGATGTAGATCTTTAAAAATATTTTTTGGGGGCACCTGGGTGGCTCAGTGGGTTAAAGCCTCTGCCTTCAGCTCAGGTCATGATCCCAGGGTCCTGGGATCGAGCCCCGCATTGGGCTCTCTGCTCGGCGGGGAGGCTGCTCCACCCCCCCCCCGCCTGCCTCTCTGCCTGCTTGTGATCTCTGTCTTTCAAATAAATAAATAGATAAAATCTTAAAGAAAAAAAAAGTAAAAATATTTTTTCTTTCACTTCTAGAAATTTGCTGGAAGAGGGGAGAACTGGACCGTTATCTTTCTTTTTTCTATTCAGTTTGCATCTTGACTGGCATTCTGAAGCTGAACATTTAACACTTTTTATTACTTGCATCTGTGTTTTTGTCCCTTATCTGTGTTTTTGTCCATTTTCATATCATTATATCAATATATTTAGACTCTATAATGTTATCAGTATTGAACTTCTATTTTTATATTTGTTGAGAATACTTTTCAGAGTCATTCCCTTTTCATCTTAGTTATCTTATTTTCATGGCAATGAAATTTTGTATCTTGATGTAATCAACTTTGGCAATATTTTCCTTTATAGAAAGATAATTTGTAAGTGGCTGATAAATTCGCAGTGTTTTCTTTAGTTTTTCTTGTAATATAGACTATAAATATTTATCTTACTTACTTGAAATTATTTTGAAATTTTCTTGTCAAATATAAATCTATTCCCCCTCCAATTTCCAAATTGTTAGTTAGCTTGATAGTAAATGTTTAAAATTTCAATGATTTTCTCTTTATTATCATGTATGCAATTTGTAGTGTGCTTTATTTCTGTGACTTCTATTTTTACTGATATATTTTTCTATTTCATGCCCATGTTCATTATATGTTAATCATTTCTATTTTTAATAATTCATTGGCTGATCTCATTTCATCTTCTTTCAGTTTAATAAAGTTTTCCATTTGTATAGTATACAACTATTCTGAGCTAAGTTGTAAAAATTAAAAGACAAATAAGGCTTGTCCCTTGTCTTCAAGAAGTACCAGTCTTGGAGGGTAGAATCAGTTCATCCTGAGAAGTTCCAAGAAGCCTTGAAAGCTTAAGTTGAAAGGGAGGAATGAGCTTTAGAAGGAGAAGCTTGAGTCTTGGTGTTTAGGCAGAATTTCACCAGGGCAATGAATAGATAAGCCAAAAAGAACTACCAGTGCAAAAAGATGAGGACAGATGCACATACAGGGGTGGCTGGAATAGTGGGTAAGGCTATAAGGAGTAGAGAATGAGGCTGGAGAGAGAAGGTGGAGGAGCACTACTCTCTTATAATTCTAGTTGAATTCAAACCACCTCTAGTAAGCTCTTGATGAGTAACATTAGATCTGTCAGGGGGGCCATAAATAAGCACTGACCTGGTTGGAGTTCTTAAACAATGTCATTTGATGAAAAATGGGGTAGGCAAAAATAATAAAATGTTATATATAGGCTGGTTCTGATACTGGTTTAACAGTATCAAAAAATTAAGGCTATAGTAAATCCAAGGTGTGTGTTCCTTTTCAAAGTGAAAACTCAAGGAAGAAAGACTGCCCTCTTCAAGAATAATCAGTCAGCTTTAAGACAGGGAACATAAAATCTAATTTCCTTGATTTTCCTGGAGCTGTCTGTAATTCTCATTAGTATGTAGTCCGCTACAAAAATAGGGGTAAGTTCCATTAACCGGCAGAGTGCTATGGAATAGGAGCCATTCTGCACAGAGTCAGGAGGAAATGGAAACAAGAAAGGGAACAGATAGAAGTAGATCAGTTGCTCTAGAATGTTCATAGTGAAATGAAAAAACTAGAATGTAGCTCAGGGAATGGTATGAGTATGTAAAGAATTGCATCATACCAAGTTCTAACCGTGCTTAGAAGACAAAAGGGCATAATTTGGTATAGAGGGAGAGGTGAAACGTTTGTGTTTTTAATAAGATTTTATTTATTTTTGTGGGAGAGAGAGAACACACAAGCAGGAGCTGGGAAGGGGCAGAGGGAGAGGGAGAAGCAGACTTCCCACTGAGCTGAGATCCCAGTATGGGACTTGATCCCAGGACCCTGGGATCACTGAGCCACCCAGGCACCCTGAGGTTAAATGTTTTATAGAAGTGAGATCCACTTTAGAACATGAATTATTTTAGAAAATATGAAATGGTTTATTCCAAGACACAGAGGGGAAGAGGGAGCACTTCTCCCTGCTAGAATAACAACAAAGATAAAATTAGAAGATGTAAAGAAAGAGATGTTGGGGGATAGATGCTAGAGAGCTAGGCAACTTACATGGATGGCTTTGATCTTCTAAGTAAGTCTATCCACAGGACCCCTGCACCAGAATCACCAGGGAGTGCTGGATTACGCGTTCAGCAGGATTACTCTTTGGAACCCAGGAAGCTGTAATACCAGGATATTCTAACTAGAGTTTGAGACTCATGGTTTAAAAGAAGTAGGAGGGGACGCCTGGGTGGCTCAGTTGGTTAAGTGGCTGCCTTCGGCTCAGGTCATGATCCCAGCATCCTGGGACTGAGTCCCACATCCGGCTTCTTGCTCAGCAGGGAGCCTGCTTCTCCCTCTGCCTCTGCCTGACACTCTGTCTGCTTGTGCTCGCTCGCTCTGACAAATAAATAAATAAAAATCTTAAAAAATAAAAAAAAAATGAAAGAAGCAGGAGGTTACCTGCAGGGTGTGTTCATATGATTGGGAAAGCATTCATGTTTTAAGGAGGACAACAGAAGATCGGGATGGGCAACAGAGAGACCAGAATTATTAAGCATGGACTAGTGGAGTTGAGAGGCAGGAGTTTGTGTTGGCGAGGCTGCTCTAGCCCCAGAATATGGTTAAATGTGCTTCCATGACTTCTTCTAGGATAAAGTGATCCCACTTACAAACCCTGTTGCCCCTTTTTAAAAATTTGTCAGGGCCCAGAGAAAATTGCTAAAGCATTCTTCTGAGTCAAGGACGTGAAGGCAGTCCTTGGCAGGCAGAATTAAGGACACTGACTGCTACAGAATACCCTGCGGATTTGTTTATTCAGAGTTTGAGTTTCACATATTTATGACGATGCTGCCAACATGTCAGGCCACACTTTCCCCTGCAAGTTTTGGCTCCGTTCCATTCTTACATGCATTGTGCTCCATCTGTACGTAACGTGAGACAGGTGACAGCCCGGTGTGAAAGAGAATAAAAGTTGCTAGAGCCTAAGTGTAGTTTCCCTTTTTATACTTGATCTGTATCAGCAACCTCCTCACTGGTCTCCAAGCTATCAGCCTCTTCCTCCCCCAGATCACCAGTTACCTTTTGGACACAGACTGACCACTAAACCGATGAGGAAATAGTTGTAATGCAAATAGCGTCTGTGAGTTTCCCTCTCACCGCAGACTGAAGTCCACAAACAAATTAGAGATACTCGAGTTTTTTTGCAATGTGTCTTAACGTGTCACTGCCTCCACCATTTCCCGTGGCCCAGGAAAACAGGCTCTTCATGATTGTTCCAGGACACCGTGCACCCCAGCCTGTGACCAGTGTTTCTTCTCATTTAGTTGCCGTGCTTCCTGTTGTCCCCCCACAGGAGCTGTATTTAATCGTCATCCCCTCTCTGAAGCTTTTTCAGGCTCCACTCTTCTTCTAAGGCGGGATTATTTTTTCATCTGTATTTCCACAATACTGTATACAGATATCAATTGTTGCATTTAGAACATTATGTAGTACTCATTTACATTTTTGTTTCCACACTTGGACCTGAATTTCTTAAGAACAAAAATTCAGTCATTAAATTTTTAATTCCCCTGTGCCGGACACGGAGGATGTATACCACAAATTTTAGTTGAATACATTTGAACAGAGATCCTCTTTTTATGGAGCCCAAACTGCAAGAACATAGGGAAGTCTACTTCCTTTGGAGCGAGCAAAGTGGGCAACTTTGTCAGTATCATTTTATAATAGTAACAAGTGCTTCTTTTTCCATGTAATATTATAGTTATAATATGGTGTCAGTTAATCTGAATACTTCTAGGATCATAGAATTTCAATGGGAAGAAGTATTTTCCAGGTGGTTCCTTTGATTTTCAGATGAAGAAACCAGTCCTGTGCTACACAAGTAGTTTTTAACAAAATCCTGTCCAATGAGGCGTCTGGATGGCCCAGTCACTTAAGTGTCTGGCTTCAGCTCAGGTCATGATCCTGGGGTCCAGGGATCAAGCCCCAAATTGAGCTCCCTGCTCCAGAGAGAGCCTGCTTCTCCCTCTTCCTCTGCTGCTACCCCCTTGCTCATGCTCTCACTCACTTGCTGTCTCAGATGAATAAATTTTAAAAAATCCTTAAAAAAAAAATCCAATCCAACAACCAGCAACCTTTGTGAATTCTTGAGTATTAAACCATTTTTACATTCCAGGCAAATAATTCTGGGAAGACAAAATGTACAGTGCATTTTAGTTCAAAGGGAATTCCATTAAGAACTCTTAACCTGAACTTAAGACTGTTGGGGTTGGGGACAGCCAAGCTACTTGTTGAGAAATAATTAGTAAGTTCAAGGAAGATTTTAAATATAAGTGAAGCGTCTTTCACGTTTTTCCCCCTGAGATAATGTGAACTATCAGGGCCATCAGACGAACAATAGAATGGAGTGTGGTGAGTTCCTTTTCTCAGGGTTTAGCTGAGCCTCTTCTTCTCTATAATAGGTTTCAGAATCTGCTGTGGTCCAGGAAGACTTTTGTGGACAACATGAAGATCTATAACCACAGTTACATCTACATGCCTGCCTTCTCTATGAAGACGGGAACAGAGCCATCTCTCCGGGTTTATTACACACTGTCAGATGTTGGTGCCAATCAAACAGTGCTCTTTGCCAACCCCAACTTTCTGCGTAGCATTGGAAAGTTCTGGAAAAGTAGGGGAATCCATGCCAAGCGCCTGTCCACAGGACTTTTTCTGGTGAGTGCGGCTCTGGGCCTCTGTGAAGAGGTCGCTATCTATGGTTTCTGGCCCTTCTCTGTGAATATGCATGAGCAGCCCATCAGCCACCACTATTATGATAACGTCTTGCCCTTCTCTGGCTTCCATGCCATGCCAGAGGAATTTCTCCAGCTCTGGTATCTTCATAAAATTGGTGCACTGAGAATGCAGCTAGACCCATGTGAAGACACTTCACTGCAGTCCACTTCCTAGGGACCATGGGAAAAGAAAGAACTGAGACAGGGTATTTTTGTTAGGTTTTCTACATGACTCCAAAAGGTCAAGTCATTTCATGGATTCACATGGGCCACTTGGAAAAACAAGACAAAACAAAAACAAAACAACTATAAAAACCCAAGAGAAACTCTACTTTGGATGTTGTCTTGGAGGACAAATAAGAAATGAAACATCCTGTGAAATATTTTGTAGCACATTGTGGATTTTCAACCAGTAACATGCTGATAAGGTGATGTTGGCGAAGCACATTTTGGTGGTTCAAACTAGAAGATGCAGTTCACAAACAAGACAGAACTCTAGTTGCTGCAGCTGAAGAATTAATCAAGGTAGAACAAAGGAAATGCCAGGGCAAAGTGTTACTGATTATCACACAATCTGGCTTTAGGAAAAAACAAACAAACCTATCTTATGTCTTAGAAGTATAGGTTTTTAAAAAAATGATTATTTATTTTTGCCCTATTTAGGGGCAGTGAGTGGGTGATGAGGTAGATTTTAAAAAAATCCCTTACTGAGTAATAAAGTTATAAAACACTACAGCTAATTATTGTGATTTGTTGAACCAAGTCTATGTTAACTCTAGTCTCCTTCCATTTAAAAAAATGTTAAGAATTGCTTGCTCCCCTTCTGTCAAGTCTACTTAGATGATGTGAAACATTGTTGAATTTAGACTGTGTTGATTCATAGTCTGGATAACATGAGCCACTTTCCCTCCTTCTCAGAATTAAGGGCATAAACTCAATTTTAGGTCTGCATTATTTAACACTGTTTGTATTATTATGTTATTTTAGTGCAAAAAGACTACAAATGTGAGTGCATTATTTATTTGTAAACTGGCATAATTATCTTCATAATTTAATACCCAGAGATAAAGTAAAGCACAATGATGTAAATTTTAGTCTCAAACAGACTGGAAAGCACATCCCTTTTCTGTCTACCGTGGTACATTCACTCCAGGATACATGCACACAAATAAAACGTATATATTCATGTACACACACACTCAGACATGCACACAATTAAACAGAGCTCATTCCCACGCAACTCTGAAAGCTGAACCCATATGACTGAGTCTGGAAAAATCTGTCACCATTGTTGAAAAGCTACAAATGAACTACCCACTACCCAATACCCACTACCCCTTGACGTAGGACAAGCCAGCTCACCTGTTGTTGGGCATAAAGCTCACAGCAGTGTGACCCCCACATGCTCACCCCAAGTGAGCAGAATTGTTTTACTCATTCTGACTCTCCCTAACACTCATGAATGAACCCTGTGTTGAACACGGTCACACACATATGGTTCATACAGGTAAAGGGATGTGAATTCACAGATGTTGATTCCCTTGGTAGTAGTAGGTAAGGCCACCTAGAAGGCTTTTTACATAAGCTTCGACAAACTGCAAACAAACTCCCCTAACAGATTATAAACAGTTAAGTGTGTTTATGTGTGCAAGGAAGGTAAAGGAAACCTCTCACTCTCTTTGTTCTTTGGAATGCCTTAATCTAAAAGGAGACACGAAATCACTATTTTTATTCGCTTAAATGTCACCAAAATGTAGGTAAATTATGCCAAAAAGTTCTGCTCATTTTTAATGGTAGAAACTTAGTCTACCATATCAATTAAAACAGGTGGCAGTTTTTGGTGGGTTCATTTGAAAGCACTGAGACAACAGAGCCCTTGGAAAAATTCTGTATCACCACCAGAATAAGCAATTTCTAAGTGAGATTAAATTTTGAGGTTCTTATAGAAATCAGCAGTTAAAAAATGACTGGTTGACATAACACATATTATACCGATGCTTGGAGAGTTAAGAATTTGAGAATACTGATTCTGTACGGGACTGATTTGTTATTTTGATCCTATATGGCAGCAAAAATGTAATGAGAATGTACTCTGACTGAGCTGTGTTAAATACACACTAGATGTGAAACCCTAAACCTATTTCCTTTTTAAAGCCATTGTTATTATTTAATAATTACCATAAAAAGGAATATATTTTTACCTATACACTTCATCAAAAATGTAAAAGGGCTAATGAAAAACATGTGTCCTACAAATTAGCATTTTAACTGATAAAGTTGTTAAAATGTAGCTAAAGAGCTCCATAAAGCCCATGCATCACAGTTCCACTGAAGCTGCCATTTGGAAATTTAACATCTTATTATGATTTCTGGGATAGATTTATACAATAAACTGTGCAATTTTCAGACTATAAATTTGTGGCTTCTAAAAGGCAGAACAGAAGTGACCCAAGATGATAATATTGAATTAAATCAGTACTTCTCAGCTGGGGTGATTTCCCTCCTCTATCTGGTGACATTTGGCAGTGTGTAGAGACATTTTTGATTGTTGTGATTTGGAGGATGCTACTGGCATCTAAGGGACAGAGGCTAGGGATCCTACTAAACACCCTACAGTGGAGAGGTCAGCCCCTCACAGGGAAGGAATATTTAGTTCATATTAAACTATAAATAGAGTCAAGGTTGAGAAACACTGGATTAGACCAAAAGAATGCTTTGATTGCTCCAAATTGTCTTTGCTTAGGGACATCTATACATGCTCACATCATTTGGAATATGACTACAGTTGAATGAGAATGGTTTCTTAGAGTAGATTGCAGTTGGTCAAAGATATGCCATACGTATTCCCTTTTTCATGGTTAGATAGAGGTATCTAAACTAGGAGTGTGACTATCCTTGTGTGTGTGTGTGTGTGTGTGTGTGTACACACATGTGTGTTGTAGCAT
>RCUC01172228.1:0-29612 GCA_003697995.1 Taxidea taxus jeffersonii
TTTAGAACAAACCCTGGTGATGTTAAGGTTTAGAATGTAGATGGGAAATTTCTTTAAATGTTCGGTTGGTGACTCTAATACCAGTTTCCAATAGTCTGGTTTAACTTGCTATTTTTCACTCCTGAAATGAGGTAATTTTGTTGTCATTAATATATTGCTTATATTTGAAGTATTTTTAAAATCGTAAAATCTGAATTACTGATGTCATGACATTTGCCCAGAGAGTTTTCCAACAATAGGTGGGATGATTTGAGGAGGAAGGCGTATGCAAGAGGACTGTGATGCTGGTTCATAGGTCTCCTCTTGCCATCCCCCCAGCAAACTTCCAGGCAATAAATGCTTTCAGGACAGCTAGAAAAGTTTTCTATAAAATATGCTTACAACTCAATGACAGCACAATTAATGCATTACTTTATAGGGTTTCACCTTTGGAAAAAGATCATATTTTGATCTTCAAAAATCACATTTTGAATTTTTCAGGATCATTATTGCATGTAGTGTTTATTTTTTGAATACATCTTTATCTTACTTATTTATTGGCTAATGATTTATATTAGAATAATGATGCATATTTTATGATTATACTTACTTAAGTGTGTGACTTCGATTTGAACAATTTTTGTATCTGAAATGTACTAAGTATTTATTGTTCCTGATTTCTAAATTTTTACAAATTCTGACCATAAAAAACTGGTACTTTAGTATTACATGAATGAAATACCTAAGTACCAACAACACCATTTTCTCTCATCTTTCACCCCTAACTTCAAAGAATAGATTAACATATCTGTGTTGGCTTTTATTTTTATGTAGGTTTATGTCCTGCTGATGAGGATCCCAAAGGCTATTACTGGCCAGTCATCCCACCTTCTGTATTCAGACATCCCTGTGTAGGGAAACAGGGCTTTTATGCTTCACGGACATGGTAATGCTTTTATTGAATCTTGCTAGTAGAGCTCCGTATAACCTACCTTTCTGGGTTACACAGGCTGCATGATAGCTCCCATGCATTGCATATTGATTGGAAAGATGGGCAGGAAAGTCTGTGAATATGTAAATCACACACTTAATGGAGGGTAAAGAAGCAGGTAGGTTACCCAGAGAAGCCTTTTGACTCCAAGCACCATGATGATTTAAGCCTCCTCCAAAGAAAGATGGGGAAATCTGGAAACCGCAAGGTGATTCTAGAGCAAAGCATGTGGATGAACAGCACTAACTTACAGCTTTGGAATACGTATCTGAAATTCCAAAACTTTTAAACAGTTGAGAATGGTTATTGTTGGAGTGAGAAGAGGCAGAAAAAGAGGGAATAAATTCAGGGTTCAGATTAGGCTGCTAATGCAGGCTGTTGGGTAGTAGATTTTTCCGAAGAGCTTAACAAAAACCTCAGACACAGGTTGACCGCAGAGGAATCACTGAGTACCGAGACCAGCCCTTCACCCTCCAACTCACCCCCAGTTAGAGTTTTCTCACGGGGACAGAAGGAGTCAGCAATGGAAACTGTCCCAACTTTGCACATTCTGCTGTTTGACAGGTGGTCGGAAGGAAGGAAGGAGCTTTAGAAAGTTACTGACCCTAGTTTGAAACAAGGCTCTACCTCTTCCTGGCTGTGAGACTTCAGAATGTTCTTTGATTTCTTTGTCTTTTCCCTCACCTATAAAGGGTGGATTGTAACCCGATTTGCTGAGTCTTGTGAAATCAAAATCAGATTTTATCCAAGTTCTTAAAGAGGTATTTGACCCATATTACTGAGTATGCCATTAACCTTAGTAACCAGAATATCCTAGTTTAGGAGACACAATAGTGTTTCCAGGGTGCATGACACCTGATTTTTTTTCTAATAAGATTCTTAGTGGGAGTTTTATTTCCATGTATTATAATTTTATTTTCAAATGAAATTTACCTAGGTACCAAAGGCAAATTCTCAAACTTACTAATAGCTAATTTTGTCATTTAAAATGTCATTTATGCCAAATATTTGAAATAATCTTGTTTTGTTCCATAGTTACCATGACTCTACCAACACATCTGTAGCCTACTGGGGGCCTCCTGATCTCTCCAATTGTTCAAGTGAGCAATATTTCTTCAGTTCTCACAGGCAAAATGAAATGACTTCATACATCATAGTTTTCATCCTCTTCAGATGTATTCTTCTGCTAGATGATAACCATTGTAATAACAAAAACTAAGCAAATGATTGTTTCACTTAAGGTAGAAAATTCTGTTTTTCCAGATTCTAACTTTTTGTCCTGTTTTTTTCTGTTGGAGATTAAAAATAGACAATTTTACAGAACATGTAACATGTAAATTGATATTTGTGTCAATGTTTTTCAGTTGTGTATTATTTTCTTTAAATATTTTATTTATTATTCATTTGAGGAAGAGAGCGAGCATGAAACCTTGGTTGGGGTGGAGGGGGAGGGGTAGAGGGAAGCAGGCTCCCTACTGAGCAGGGAGCCCACTGATGTTAGATCCCAGGACCATGAGACTATGACCTGAGCCTAAGACAGAACCTTAACCAACTGAGCCACCCGGGCACCCCTAGTTGTGTATTATTTTTAAGCAGGAGATGTACACTTATTTTTTGTGATTCTGGGGATATTTCTCTTAGAACTCTGTATGAATATTGGTCCCTCCAAAGTTGGGACTATGAAGTGAAAATATCATAGTATGTTTTGGATTCCTGAAATGTTCAAATTTTGTGTGTTGTTTTTTTTTTTCCTGTATTTTTTTTAGAGGAAGCAAATGAAGTGGCCAACCAAATTTTAAATTTAACCAGTGATGGGCAGACCTTAAGCTCAGCCAACATTACCAGAATTGTAGAACAGGTCAAAAGGATTGTGAATAAAGAAGACAACATTGATATAATGCTTGGTTCAACTTTAATGAATATATTTTCCAATATCTTAACCAGTCCAGACAGTGACTTGCTTGAGTCTTCTTCTGAGTAAGTATTTTTTTTTCTTCTGGAGAGTAAAATTTATTGGATACATGTTATGTGATTTCTCAGTTATCTGACTGCTTGGTGTCCAGCTTTCATCATTTAAATCTCCAGAAGATCCACGGACATTTCCCAAGATCATTCACAAAATGGATTTCAAAGTTCTCTATTTTCTCTCTTAAGAAATATAATTTACAAAATGATTAGGATTGTCCATCTGGCAAGATATATAAATAGCTCCAGAAAAACATAATCAGTATGTCATTTCTCATCTGAAAAAAATGTTAACTGGAATTAATTCACAAGATAAGCTATTATATATATTAGCATAGGACATTTTCCTTGCAAAGGAGACACTTAGCAAACATTCCGCTCACGTCTTTTATGCATAATGTGGTCGATGTAAATTCTGTCCTACGGACTGTGACATGGAAATGCCATAGCTGTGATCATTGTACTTCAGAAATGAAAATGCTCAGGGCATGTGAAATGTACCATTTTTACACAATTAGTATGTGTCCACTTATTTAATTTAATGTGTTAATATTTCTTGTTTCCTTCCTTTCAGGCAAATTTTTTCAATGAAAATCTTGTATCTGTTAAAATGTATTTTTTGACTTTCTCTATCTACATAATAATTACAAACTTTTGTATAGTGTCTTAGGGTCCAAAAAAATATTTTTACCTCATTATTTTCCTTTTATTCTCACTCAGTTATGAAATAGAAAAGGTATTTTTATATATGAGGAAAGAAAAAGGCTAGGAAGTGAAAAACAATATTTGTTTAGGGTGATGTAATGGTTGGTATTCCTTAAAGGATAACATTTCTCTTGGGGAGTATTCATCAGTATGATTCTGTATTTTTATTGATGTTGTGGTTTGGAGGAATTTTGTTGATATTCATGTCCTTAAGATCAGAAAATTTAAAGGCAGTTTTACTTGGTCTGTATTTTGTCCTGCTGCAAATCGCATATGTACAAATACATAAATAATAATATAATATTGCTTAACAGTGGTATTGTCATTTCTTTAGAGCTTTAAAAACAATTGACGAATTGGCCTTCAAGATAGACCTAAGTAGCACATCCCACGTGAATATTACAACCCCGAATTTGGCCCTCGGAGTATCATCCCTGTCCCCAGGGACAAATGAAATTTCAAATTTTAGCATCGGCCCTCCAAGCAATAATGAATCCTATTTCCAGGTAATGAGCCAGTGGTTTCTTTAATTTTAATTAATTAGACAAAGAAAAACTACCTGATCCCTTGCCAGTTTCTGCTTCAGGATCTTGGTTGGTGGGGTGGCAGGCAGGTAGGTCAGGTACTGGCTGAGGTTAATAGTAGCAGTAGCTACGGGCATGTGGACACTGAGAGGAGGTGTCCTTTTTAGCACCCGTGTGATGGGTGGTCAGCTTACCTTCTACAAGAGGTGACAGTGGAACTGAGTGTTCAACCATGAGTGGGAAACCCCTATTGAGAGTGGTGGGAGGGGATCTGCTCAGTTAGAAGGAAGGGCTTTATTCAGGGTCTCGGTGGATCTGCTCAGTTAGAAGGAAGGGCTTTATTCAGGGTCTCGGTGGGAAGGACTGTCATGTATTCAACCCTGCCGGTTGTTGTCAAACTGCATACCATCACCTGGAGTGCTTGTCAGAACAGAGTGCCGGCTCCCATCCCCAGAGCTTCTAAGTTAGTCGGTCCCGGGTGGATCTCCAAGGTTTGCGCTTGGAACAAGTTTCTGGGCATTGCCTATTGGGCTGGTCTTTGAACAGGGCTCTGCTGAGAACCAGTGGCGTGGAGCCCTGGAGGGGGTAGGCAGTGATGAGACTGGATGGGTTAATGGAGAGCCTCTCTGCCCTGTGGATATGACCACTCAGCAGATACCTTTCAAGTTCCTATGCATGTCAGTGGTGGCTGCGTGGGTAAATGCAATGATCGGAACATCGTCCTTGAGACGGGAGAGCCCGCAGTGGCGCTTCTCCTCTATGGAGATAAACCAAGATGGAATGTTTAAAAATCTGGAGGAAAGGAAGGATGTTTTTCTGCCTCAGAGTAGCAGCTCTTTTGGATATTTCTGTCTCACAGTTAAGAGTGAAAACTTGGTCAGCCTCCGTCTCATTCCGAATCCATTTGTGGAAAGACTCGTTTTGGCCTGATCTGCGGGTTCTGGGGAAATGATATCGAAGAGTATTCATGCAACTTCTGTGGCTTCCTCTGCACAGAGATACTCGGTCTCAGCAACCAGACAGATCAACTCCAGTCTTGTGGGGGTTTTTTCCCCTCCTTTTTTGTAGTTATCTTTCACTAGGTGTTTTGAGAAAAGTTCAAAATCAAGTGTAAATCTCACTCATACTTGAAGATGTTAACTGATTTGTGGATCGCTCTACTTGCCTTGAAATCAGTGCATCTACTGCTTTTCCACATTTTCAAAACTCAGAGAAGATCCAGGCTTTTGTCTGTAGGGATTCAGTCAGGACGGCAGTGACTCCATTGGAGGTAGAGGGAAACCCCAGCCCTAGCCAAGTAGCCCTTCTCCTGCCTCGTTCAGTAGTGGAGTAGTTATCATTGTAATTTGTCATTCCTTGACCTGTGCATCTCTCTTTGTGTGACAGATGGATTTTGAGAGTGGACAAATGGATCCATTGGCTTCTGTAATTTTGCCTCCAAACTTACTTGAGAATTTAAGTCAAGAAGATTCTGTATTAGTTAAAAGAGCACAGTTTACTTTCTTCAATAAAACTGGACTTTTCCAGGTAAGGGTTCATTAAATGATTTCTCAGTTGCAAGTTGAGTTTCTTTGCTCAGAAGGAAAATATGAAAGTTTGGATTCCTTGAAAATATATCAAGAGATATAGAGAAATTAACCTACTGTATCTTCAAAAATAAAAAATTTTAACATAATTTAAGCATTTTATTTCAAGTGATTATGTCCTTATTACAGGGAGTATTCATTTAGGTTTTTAAAATAAATCAAATACTAGATTAAGACTTGCATGGTACAATTAGGAATGGAATTTGTGGAGAAAGGACTATTTATTACTCCTTTTGTTAAATATTTTATGCTCTCCAACAATTTAGACCTTCAGAGTCAAAGAAACTGTATGCCAAAGGAAAGGTTTGGTTTTTGTTTCTGTTTTTTCAAAATTCAGCAGGAAGGACTGTTTACATAATGAGCAGCATTCTTGTCTTTAATCAGTTTTCCCATTAGTATTTCAAATGACCTTTGCCCTTCACACCCCAGAGCTGGGTGGCATTGTGCTGAGCACATACTGTCATTTTTATTGGCATCATTTCTAGATACTAGAAAGTCCACAGCCAGCAAGTACCGGTGGCCTCTCGTTGCCTGTGAAAGTGCAACTCTATCCAGAGTAGTTTCACTGAACTCTTTTTAAAAAATAGAAGTTATCTATTAAATTAAAGATACCAGCATATATTAAACAATGTCATCTGTGTAAGAGAAAACAGGCAAGTCTCAAGGCCAATAGCATTGCTTCCAACTGTCACGTACAGACGCATGGCAATATAAGTTGCAGAAAAGAAATACCATGAAATCATTTACAATAATTCTAAAATTTTAACATTTTTTCAGCCAGTGTTATAGAAACAAGCTATATAAAATTTTTGAGTAAATTAAGAATGTGATTACTAATTATTCTGAAGGCTTTGATAGTTAGGAACAGATAAAACTGCACTTGTAAAAATTATTTGAGGCTTACAATGCCACCTTGAAAAACAAAACAATGCAGTATGTGTCACAAAAATGTGATGGGTGGTGAAGGAGGCTCTGTTCAAAGAGGTTGAGTCCAGAGGGAAGGGTTTGGGAGAAAGGTTAGAACTGTCAGAATCTGTCATTGTTTCATTTTGAGTCTCATCTGCATGCTGCCTTTCCCTTCTCCCTTGGCACCTCCCAATCAACATATTATTAGGAAACATATATTTGGTTTTTAAAGTAAATTTATAGCAGAGTCAGAAGATTTTTAAGGATTCTCTGGTACTCCCTTAACATAGTGAACAAGAGATGAATATTTTTAAAAGAAAAGACTAGTTATCCACAAGCCATTACCAACTTTATTGAGCAAGATCACACGTAAGTAAGAAAAAAAACTGTACTCTGAATGCTGAGATTTATTTGGCATGTAAGAAGCCATGTAATTATTCCCAGACAACTCATTTATAAGCTGCAATAGAGAAATGCAGGAGGTTTGACAAGAAAAACACAAGGGAAGAGGGAGTGAGAGAAGGTCTTGCTGACAGACATGCTGTTGGCCCCAGTCATTTTGCAGTATGGATTCACTGATTTGATTTCTTCACAACCTCATCTCTGAAGGGGAAGCTCCAGAGGGTGGCAAGTGTACAATGAAGGAAGGCAGAAATTCTGGATGGGAGTATCTAGATGGCACAGTTGGTTAAATGCCTGACTTTTGGTGTTGGCTCAGGTCATGATCTCATGGTCATGATCTCATGGTCATGATCTCAGAGTCTTGAGAATGAGCCCCTCCTCAGATCCATGCTCAGCATGGAGTCTGAATAAGGCACCCCCCCTTCTTGCTCTGCCCCCACATGCATGCTCGTTCTCTCTCTCTCTCTTGCTCTCAAATAAATCTTTAAAAGAAAAAAAAGAAGTTCTGGATGGGAACTTCATCTAGTAGAATTACATTTAGTTGTAAGTTACTAAACACATCAGGTTGTTGTTGGCATGGATTTGAAAGATGATTTTTTTTTTTTAATTTAGTTTTCTCACTGTATTTCTTTTATACTTCTCTAAGAGCAAACAACTTCATCTGTTTTCTAGGGCAGGGAAATGATCTAATTGTTTCGTGGCTTTTATGAGTACATGATTTCTGGGTTCACATTGTTTCTGATGTTAACTGGCTGACATCAGTCACAGCAATCACGAGTGAGGTTTTATGAACATCGCGTTATAACATCAGCTCATAATCTTCCCTCAATGTATTTATTATAATAAGGGAAATAGCAAAGCTCTTTCAGGAAAGCCAGCAATTTGATCTTATAAACAGGATGTCCTAAAATTGAAAATCTTAAAAGTAAAAAGTGCTGACAGTTTGCGTGTTTGGGAGCACAAAATCAAATACAAGTGCACTTCTGACTAATAATACATTTTTTTTTTCTTTCAAAGGATGTAGAAACCAAGAAACGCACCTTAGTGAGTTATGTGATGGCATGCAGTATTGGAAACATGACTATCCAGGGTCTGAAGGATCCTGTTCGAATTAAAATCAAACATATGAGATACCAGGTAAGAAAATGCCACAAAGGACAATGGGACAGAGGCAGACAATTTCAGAAAAGTGTGGGGCCTTTTTTTTTTTTTTTTCTTCTTCTTCCCTACATGGTAAGAATTTTATTCTGGCACTTTTTGGAGGAGGGCAACTTTCCAAAAAGGGGAGAACAGGTAAGCAGGTGGTGCTGTAATGTCACAGTAAATGTTGGCAAGTGGGGGCATTCATCCCTTCTAGGATTCAGTCTTCAGAAGAATGAGAGTGAAGAAAAGGACCCTGCTTTTTAAGGAACGGCACATTAGTTTGAGAAATTAGAGGCAGATGCAGTTGCACAATCCTGCCATTAAAAGGCTTGGGTTGTTTTTTTTTTAAGTCAGAAATTACTGCTACTGGGAAAGCAGAAGGGAAACAGGGCAGAATTGACTCATTTTTTGAGAGGTTAGCAGTTATCTAGAATCTTGGCAAATGTTGCTTTTTTTGTTGCTTCAATGCCCTTGCTATCGTCTGTTTAGTTGATAAAATGATAAGGGGGTCCTTTGGTCTCAGGTAAGGCCAGGCACATGCTCTCCTCTCTTTTCCAGAGGACCCACTCATGAGTCTCCCATTTATTAGGAAAGCAGGAAGGCAGGCAGGAAGGAAGCTGGCTGATAAAGACTGAGGCTTGGAAGTTAGGTCATCTAAGAACTAGCCTGGCTTTGTCACCAAGCCCTCTGAGACATCCTTGTTCTACCCTCGGGCTTCCTTTGTTTCAGCTCCTTCATCCATAAAGAATTTTTTTATTGTGGTAAAATGTACATTACATAATATTTATTATTTTAACCATTTTTAAGTGTGCCATTCTGTAACCTTTAAGTGCATTCCCATTTTTCTGTGCCCATTGAGCCATTCATCCCCAGAACTGCTTCATGTTCTCCAACCGAAACTGTGGACCATTATATAGTAGCTCCCCATTTCCCCTCCCCTGGGCCCCTATGACCGCCATTTTACTCTCCTTTTCTGTGAGCTTAACCACTCTAGGCACCTCTTGTAATTGGAATCGTATAGTATTTGTCCTTTTGTGACTAGCTTATTTCATTTAACCATCTTTTTCCAGGTTCATTCAGGTTATAGCATGTACCAGAATTTCCTTCCTTTTTAAGGCTGGATAATATTCCATATGTGTGTGCATGGGTGTGTGTGCACGTGCACGTGTATGTGTGTGTGTATGTCTCCTACATTTTTAATCCATTCATCATACTTTGATTGTTTCCACCTTTTGGTTCTTGGAAGTAACGTTGCTGTGAACAGCGATGTTTAAAATATCTATTTGAATCCTTACTTTCAATTCTGGGCACATACTTAGATGTAAAGGAGAATTTTGAAGGTAAACTGAGGTTACAATGTAAAGAGCTTTGATAAATGCTGAGGACAGCATTTTATGAGGACATACGTAGTCCCTTTAGATAAATGGGAAGCATGATTCCTCATGAGGTTATGGTTGATTTCCACTTGAAGTCTCTGTGAGAGGAGATCCTTCTGGACTGCCTGCCGTTCCTACGTCGTATCGGCGGGACTAATACCGGTCTCTTTCTTTGTGAAAACCTTAGCATTTTGACTCTTTTCCCATATTCAGATCATAAAATCTTTCACTTATTTTAAACACAATTTTGCATGTTTATTCTTATGTTAATATAGGCAATGCCTCATCCCATCTGTGCCTTCTGGGATCTGAACAAAAACGGTAAGTTTTAAAATATTGGCTGTCTTAAGAACAACTGAATTTTAAACATTGTTAGACACCCCCGTTTCCTTTCATTCCACCCCAGCCAGAATGAGTCACAGTGTAAGTGTGATAACTGAACTGCAGAGTTTAGTTTAGGTAGCTTGGGAAGTGAACCGAATTTCTGCAACTTTTTACTCATTGCAAGAAGAAATAAGTAAACTTGACTTTTTTTTTTTTTTACGAAGCAATCTCTTTGATTTCATTTATTTTGAAAATACAGTATGCATTTTGATTGCCACTTTTAGATGAACATCGATATATGCTTGATCTCATTCTTTTAAGGATGCTTCTGAGATTATTAATATGGATGAGGCACACAATTTAGAATCTAGCTACCAGAATTCAGATTATGGGGAAAACCTTCTAAAGGACTATAAATAAGAAATGATTATAATACATGTATGTTGCTTGAAAGGCATGAACTGCCCCCAAAATGGCATTTGACAATTAAGAGAAAAAGACACAATTAAGGGAGAAGTCACTAGGTATGAGGTGTGGGGATCTCTTCAATGGGAAGAACAAGCTATGAAACTTCCCTCCTCTGCCCCCTAAGGGTCACCTTCCCTCGCAGATACCCGATGGGATTATCCTGGCTAAATCGAAACCAGGACCAGTACTACTGCTTCTTGGTAGAAATCGAGTCTAAAGGTGTCCCAACCTCTGGTTTTGATAAGCCTTATCACAGCTGGAAAGTTGTATTGTTTGGTTTCTAGTTGCACAGTTTTGAGAAGCTGGATTTGCTGCATTATAATTAAAATGGTATCACCTTGCAGACTTAAAATATTCTTCAAATATATAAATTGCTCATATTCCACATCCTACTGTAAAAGTCAGATAAGATGCACTAGGACATTTATAAGAGATTTCTACTGTGCATGATTGCTGAGTACATAATAATAACGCTAACCTCTGTTTGCTCTTATGTCTTTACAAAAATAGAGGCTGACCCAAGGCAAAAAAATGTGTTGATCTTCAGACTTCATTAGTATGTAACATATTTGAAAGGGGGATACATTTTTTTCATGGAAGTTTATTTTGTAATACATTAAAAGTTAAACTAAAATCAAACCTTTGCAGGATCTTCAATAGAACACAGTTGAAAACCACTGACTAGATAATGTCTTGCTGCCAACCCAGCACTAACAATCAATGATTCCAGGAAACTAAATTATTCTGAGTATTGGCAGCTTTAAGAATTCTATCTTTTTGACTGATAAACTGCAAGGCAGAAAAGACTGAGGCATATTTTCCTAAAGAAGATATCATCTATTATAGAAAAGGAACTGGGCTGCTGTTATTTTCACACTGTTTGTGGACTTCCTCTTGCAGAAGGTTCTGGATTTTGGAACACTTCAGGATGTGTGGCACACAGAAATTCAGATGAGAACGAGACCGTCTGTTTATGTAACCACCTCACACACTTTGGAGTTCTGATGGTAGGGAAGGAATTTCTAAACTCATTTTGAAATGGTATAATTTGGGAAGGCATACTTCTTTTTGTAAGTCAGCCTTTTTAGATTATGTGTTTTGGGAAATTATTTCCTGATAATTGTCATCTGTATTTTGAATCTTGCTAATTAGCAGAGATCACGTATTTAAAATATGTAACAGTAATTATAAAAAATAATTCTTTTTTCCCGTAGTATTAACAGCGATGATAAATAATCCTAGAAATAAGAGGATCACCATGAGACTCTTGAATTAAGAGAGAAACAGAGTCAGGGAGGCAGAGAGGAAAAGAGGGAGGGAGAGAGAAAAAGTTAAAGAGGAAGACAATGTTGGATTTTACTAACACAGAAGGAAACTGTGAAAGTTTTGATAAAATATTGTTCTTGTATTATCACTCATTGGATTGAATGTGACTTTATAGCAGGTACTGTGCTAGGTATCCAGCTATCACCCTAAATGATGCAGCCCCCCCAACTCCCAGCGAGCACAGCCCGTTGGGATAGGCTAGGGACTAGGACAGCATGAAGTCCTCAGGACTGCAAGAGAAGAGGGGGATGTG
The DNA here is from genome assembly GCA_003697995.1 of Taxidea taxus jeffersonii. Taxonomy (NCBI): domain Eukaryota; kingdom Metazoa; phylum Chordata; class Mammalia; order Carnivora; family Mustelidae; genus Taxidea; species Taxidea taxus. The sequence goes on from RCUC01172228.1 coordinate 11,949, forward strand.
ACATGTCTTTTACCACTGGACTTTCATATTATTCTTTCTTTCCTTCCTTCTTTCCCATGGCCCTATTTTTGTCTCATTAGCCAGCCTGTTCAACAGTTTTAAACAAAAATTAGATCACATCAAAATTTTTTTTCATCTCGCCAAATTTTTGAGAGCCACCCTCCATGTAACAACATTTTTGGATTCACAGACTTATACCTCTGTCTTATATCTCATACATGTGTGTTTTTGAAGATACATTTCAGATATGTGGTATATCCTTCCAATTGTAACAGAGCTCTTGTTTCTGGTAGTTGGTATAGTTCCCAAGGATCAAACCACATTTGCTTTTTTAAATGATGATGGCATTCATGTATGCTGAGACAATAAAGCTTTTTGAATTTGAATCACAGACATCATGGTTATGTTTTTCCCCTCCCTTAGATCTTACTCCCATTTCCCATGGGACTGGGCAGGCACAGTAGGGACTGTGGGATGTGGCATTAGGCTCATGAACCCACTTGCCCATGCAAATGGCCGATGTCATACGGCCATCCTACAAGTGATCTTCCTGACACTCTACTGCATAAATGCTCTGAGGGATAAAGCAAGTCATTGAAAAAGGCAGCAATCATAGCAAATAATTTTTTAACTTTCCCAAAATATAAGTTTTTTTCTCTACTGCCAGAACATGAAAACGAACAATTAAACTGTAACATGTTTTCTCTAAGTAAAACAAACAAACACACTCTTGGTTTTGTTTTGTTTTGTTTTTAAGATTTTATTTATTTATTTTAGAGAGAGATACAGATGGAGAATATGAGCTGGGGAAGGGACAGAGGGAGAGAGAGAATCTCAAGCAGACTCCACACTGAGTGCAGAGCCCGATATGGGTCTTGATCTCAAGAACCTGAGATCATGACCTAAGCAGAAAGCAAGAGTCAGACATTCACCAGCTAAGCAACCCATACGCCCCAAAACACACTCAGTTTTAACTTCCATGTTCTCCTTTGTCCAAAAGTGACAGTAGACATTCTTTTAGAAAACACTGATTTGCATCATTATTCACTCAGGTATATAAGCTCTAGCTTAATTTATCTCTGAATTGTGTACATGTGCACACATGTATGTGTGTGTTTGAGCACGATTGTGTATGTTGTAGGTCTAAGGTTAGATAAATAGGTACCCAGTAATACAGTTCAGTATACAGCAGTGATTTATGTGTCACCAAAGTTGGTTTCCTGTTAACTTTGGTTAGTTTCTTCACATATGGTTTGAATTTTATTATGAATTTATAATTGTGTATTTTTCTGTTGCCATTTGATAAAATAATTAGTTTTACATATATGTAAATATATGCATTTTTTAGTACTGTTCTTTGCACCTTGGCTGCTCTTACAAGTTTATAAACTGCTGGGAGAAAAACTTTCCAAGAATTTATCCTTCCTGACGATAAGCCCATGTCCCCTCAGCTTTTCCAGACCACCAAGACTTTGCTAAGAGACTTTCTTGATTTACAAACTATTTATTCATTTATATAAGATATTCCCAGAGTCTACATTGCCCTGTGACACACTGACCATGTGGGAGGTTAAAAAATATACCCCAGACCCATAATTATTTCTTTTAATCTACAAGTGTGTGAAGGATTTAATATCCTCTATTAACATTCTCTTGTAGTAAGACTGATTTTAATGCTTTTAACATTAGTACATTTTCATGTTGGCTAGTTCAGAGGAATAAATATTTTCATATTCTTCATTCTCTAAAAGTACAAAACAACATGAGAGTTGTGTGTGAGTGTGTAATAATAAACAACATTATTTAATTTACACTTTAAATTGTGGTTTTATTTGTGGCTTGCAAGATCACCACCTCACCTAGATGGGAAGCCACAAGTTTTTCAAGAGGTATGAACAAGTCACCTGGAGATTCCTCAAGACAATTTCTCTGCTCCATGAAATCCTGGAGTAACCAAAACGTTGGCAGGGTAACCTATCTGTGAGTCCATTGATACTGACTTGAACCCCATCCCATGTGCCAGGGCAGTCCCAGGTTCTTCCAGTGTTTGGAGGGATTTCTGGGAGAAAAAGGTAGGCTAAGTCCCTTCTGACCCAGAGCCCTGTGTCTGCTGAATTCGATCACTGTGCATTTTTGGGAGCCACAGAAGTGGCTACCTGTTTCTTACTGCCTTAGCCAAACCTTAGACTGACTCTCCTGTCATCATTTCACAGACACATACTCACATGCAAACACCACCTACTAGAGGCTTTGTTTGTGAGTAACAAGTTTTATTGGCATGCTGGTGAAAATTAAAGAGAATTAACACATAAAATGAAAATCTTATAAAGCAGAATTTCTTTTTTCATAATTTAAGACCTAAAAAAATTTTTTTAAGACCTAAAATTTTAAACCAGATATCCCCTTTGGAATATGGCCTTTCTCCAAGAAGTCTCCATTTTTGAACATCCATGTATAACATAGATGTATTTTCTTCTCCAACCAAGATTAGTTGATGGTCTTAACTCAAGATGTATCCCTAACTCAATTCCCTATTTAAGAAAGAAAAGAAAGATTTCCCTCCCAGACCCAGACTTTACAAGTTTACCTCTGCATAGTGAAATTAATACTTCATGTTAATATGCTAGAACGTGTTTACTTCTTTCCATCCCACAAATCATAACACTTTAAATAGTGCCCTCTCAGGTCAACAGGGATAAAAAAAAAAGTCTCTGTAATCTAAAAGTCTATAATGGTTTCTCACTTATAAAAAAATTAATAAAGACCATTCAACCCAATACATGCCAAGCTTTGAAATGACCACAGTTAAGATCTTCAGCACTACACTCAGAGGCACCAGTCTCTGGCTGTCCACTGGCTGAGCCTCCCACTACTAGAAAGCCAGCACTTGCCTGAGGGCTCCTGTTGGTCATGGTGGCTTCTATTTATACTTGTGTCCTGAGCCCTGTGAATGTTAGCAATGGACCTGATCATTTATTATGCAAGGCAGTGACCTCCCCAATTTCTGGTGGGGGGGCCAACCCAGTAGATTTTCTCTTCAGGCTATTTGGTGGGCAAAGAGTTTGGATTACCAGGTAATGAGAGAAAACAACACGCAACCCTCTCAGTAATGCTACACTTTGGCTTCATGGAATGATCAGCAAGAGTACAATAAATGGAAACTTCCATATTGATTTGCGCTGCTGTTTTTAACCCCTCAGATTAAGCTAAAATTATAAGTGCTAGCAATGAACTTTCTAATAAAACACCATTCCTGTGAAAAGAGAGATTCTTAACAGCTGCTTCCCATATTTTTATGTAGGACCTTCCAGGAACTGCCTCTCAGATGGATGCAAAAAACACCAAAGTTCTCACCTTCATCACCTATATTGGGTGTGGGATATCTGCTATCTTTTCAGCAGCCACTCTCCTGACATATGTTGCATTTGAGTAAGTATTTTTTATCTCTCAAAACCCAGTGCTAACTGCTGCAAATGTGAATAAGAAAATTGCCTTTGCTTTAAAAAATACCTGTACACTTTTTGAATCATAGAGAGTGGTTCAACTTTAATGTTCAGGTTTCTCATAACATAAATCGTGCAACATAAATTTTCTCACTATAAAATCTTAATATATAATTATTGTATGTCCATGGATAAAATGCATTTAATAGATGATTAACATATAAATAAAAATGGTTCAAAGCACTTTTTACAATGTAAATATGAAAACATTTGCTTCACAGATCTTATAAAATTAGTCCTAAAATGTGAGTTGTGTAAGACTGATGTATCACAGATCTGTACCCCGAAACAAATAATACATTATGTTAACTTAAAAAAAATTAGTCCTGAAACAAGAACCCTTTTTTTGTAAAGACTTTTTATTTATTCATTTATTTATTTATTCAGAGAGAGAGAGAGAGAGAGAGAGAGAGCTTGTCCCAGAGCATGAACAGGGGGAAGGGGGAGAGTGTCAGAGGGAAAGAGAGAAGCAGACTCCCTTCCAAGCAGTGACCCTGGAGGTAGGGCTCCATCCCAGGACCCCAGATCATGACCTGAAGCAGAGGCAGATGCGTAACTGACTGAGCTACCTAGGTGCCCCAACAGGAACTTTTTTTTTTTTTTAATGGATCCTTACCTCATTAAAAATCGGGAAATTTCAGAGAATTTTAGGGAAATTTTTTAAACAAAAATCTCATTTTTATAACTAGTATGTTTTCTGGGTTTAAAAAAACAATCCATTGAAATGAATTGGAAACATGGTAAACAATTGGAAACAGTTTTGAAATAAAATTGATATTAAAAAAAAACTTTAGGGGCATCTGGGTGGCTCAGTCAGTTAAGTATCTGCCTTCTGCTTGGATCATGATCCCAGGGTCCTGGGGTCAAGCTCCGAGTCTGGCTCCGTGCTCAGCTGGAGTCTGTTTCTCCCTCTCCCTCTGCCCCTCTCCCTACTTGTGCACTTGTTCTTTCTCTCTTATCTCTCTCTCTCTCTCAAATAAATAAAATGTTTAAAATTAAAAAAAAAAAAACTTAGTAATTTGCCAAATACTCATAAATATCCTTAAATACTCCTAATTAGATACAAATCTCCTCCTAGTGGTACCATCACAAAGATGCCTCCATTGCGGGGATCTCTAGAAGATAGGAATTTACCACCTGTGCTTAAAATACTAATTTACAGTATTCCTTCTCCTCTTCATTTTTTCCTTTTCCAGAAAGTTGCGAAGGGACTATCCCTCCAAAATCCTGATGAACTTGAGTACAGCCCTGTTGTTCTTGAACCTCCTTTTCCTCTTGGATGGCTGGATCACCTCGTTTCATGTGGAAGGCCTTTGCACGGCCATTGCAGCCCTGCTCCATTTCTTCCTTCTTGCAACCTTTACCTGGATGGGGCTGGAAGCAATTCACATGTACATTGCCCTGGTTAAAGTATTTAACACTTACATTCGCAGATACATACTGAAATTCTGCCTCATTGGCTGGGGTAAGCCTCATAAAAGTTTTGGCTTTGTGTTCACTGTCAGGGAAATTGCTCATCTCTCACAGGAAAGTCCTATGTCGAAAGATTAGTGCTGCTAAAAGAAACTTCAGAATTGTGAATGATGCGGGTTTGATGTACACATCCCAAGGCAGGGGCTTCCTTGGAATGATATTTTTAAAAACTATTCAGCTGTTCTTACTAAATTCAGGAGTAAAGGAAAAAGCCCTAGCCTCCTGAGTCACCACAAGCTTATTTCCTGTGACCAGAACCAGCCCACCCAAGTCTGGAGAAGCAGCTGGCGGGCAGTGGTGCATTTCCATTATGTTTCAAAATATAAAAGCAGCTTAGACTCCTTGCTGTCCTCACCCCCGAACACATGCGCATGTCTTGGATCCAGTGAGAGAATGTTATTTTTGTGTGTGCAACCAGAATACTGACAAAATTCTTGCCTTTTACTTCTTAACATGATTCCTTAGCCAGACATGGATGGTAGCCTTAGACTGTTTGGAATCTTCCAAAAGGGCTTCTTTCTCTATCTGGGTTCATATTGGAGCAAACATTTAGAGCTTGCTCTTTTCTTTTTTTCTTGGGTGGGGGGCAGAGTTAGCAATATAGACGTCTGGGACATTTCCAAGGTGTTGGGCATTAAAAACATCTTTCAGGGAATTTGGGTGGTGTGGGCTTCCCCAATGAAATATACATGAAAATACTTTATTGATTCTCTGGAGAGAAAAGAGGAGACTGTAAAAACTTTATGGCCCCATGGTTTCTTCCCCACTGTTTCTAAAGAGTTTTCTTTACATAGAAAGGGACAAAATAAACTGCAGTTCCCTTGTTGCCCAAACTGGCAGAGTGGCAGCTGTCATTAACGAAACGCATTTGCTCTGGATTCAGAATAAACCAGGTTTTGGGTCTCTTAATGAGTAACAGTAAGCAAACACAATATTTAACTGTCATTTAAGCACAGGTTTTAACTGTTGCCAGTTAGAGTTGGACATTCCACACCAAAGAAGGGATCATATTGTTGCTTTTAAGCAAGTTACTAGTTCTAAAAAAAATTCTGTGATGTGGGGGTTTTCTTTCTCTCCCCCCCCACCCCGCCATTGTCAGTCTTATAAGGCGGTTCTAGATGCTTTGGAGCAGTTGCTTATGTCATGGTCTTTCTATAACAGGTCTGCCTGCCTTAGTCGTGTCCATTGTTCTGGCAAGCAGAAACCAAAATGAGGTGTACGGAAAAGACACTTATGGAAAAGAACAGGGGGATGAATTGTAAGTAATAACAACTTGTTGGGAATTTATTTGTGATGAGTGTATCTCCTTTGCTCCCTAAAGTGTGGTGCACATTTCCAGGCCAGTAGTGAGCCTCCTAGTTTGGAAAGTTGAAAAGGCACTTAGCATGCCTTTGCTGAGGTCTCTGCTGCTCCACAGCTGAATTCGGCTGGGTGCCCAGACTGCCTGAGCGGCTTTCCTATGTTAACGTGTGCTCTGTCACCTGGGGGACGACAGAGGAGGTCTGGGATATGGTCTCCTAGGCTCAGAAGACCCGTTCTGTTTGAGGGGATTCCATAATGCTTCTCCTTCTTAAGACCACAGACATCTTTAAGAAAATCAAATCAGTATTCGTATTTGGTAAATTCCCTTCAGACTGAGGATCATTGAGACCAAGATCTGGATATTGTTCACTTTTGGCAGTTCCTTCATATTTTATCTAGCCCATAATGAGTACTCAATAAATATTCATTGATTGAATGAATTATTGGATGCATACGGATCTTACTCCTGAGATGAGACCCATGAGACCACATTTCTGTGCACATTTCATGGATAGAGAACATTTTCATATCTCCTCAGTGTCTGTCCTTTGTCCCATTCCCTCTTGGACTTCCCTTCTCTTTGAGTTCCAAAACAGCACTCAAAAAACCCCACAGGAACCAGTGGAAAATAAAGGAGTTAGGTCAGGAACTTCAGGATTCTAAGGGAGTTCCAAATACAAAGGAAAATTAGCTCCAGAGAGAAGGAGGATCATTTTGGGGATTGTTATAATAAGATATATTAAAAGTAGTAGTCAGTGCATCAGTCCCAAATAAGAGAATTTTACAAGTATACTAGTTAACTCTCACAAGTCTTTACAGTACATTTAGTAAATTGCTGTGCCATCAGCAGTCTGATTTACTGGGCATTTGTTACATGCCAGGAATCATGTTAGGGTCTGGGATTCAAAGATGTTCAAGACAGATTTTGCCTTTGTGGCAGTCATGTTCCAGTGTGGAATGCATAACCCAGAATGATAACCATTTTCACGAGAATTTTTAGATGAATTTAATTGCTTTAAATACTTTATCCAATTTTTGAGGTACCTTAAGACCTCCCATAGTATTAAGCACATAAGTATTAGGCACCGGAGCATCTGCAAATTGTAGTTTGTGTTGATTTTACTCATAGAACATGTTACAAATGGTACAATTTTAAAATTACTTTCATCTATTTTCTATCTATTTATCTATCTATCTCTTTGTGTGTGTGTGTGTATGATTCTGAATATCAAGTATATCCTTCCACATCTCATAAAGATGTTGTGATTGGTATAAGCTTTTTAACTTCATGAGGAGCGTTACTATAAGAGTATCAAAGTTCTGGGGCACCTAGGTGGCTCAGCGGGTTAAGGCCGCTGCCTACGGCTCGGGTCATGATCCCAGGGTTGTGGGATCGAGCCCCGCATCGGGCTCTCTGCTCTGCGGACAGCCTGCTTCCTCCGCTCTCTCTCTGCCTCTCTGCCTACTTGTGATCTCTGTCTATCAAATAAATAAATAAAATCTTTAAAAAAAAAAAAGAGTATCAAAGTTCTATAATGAAGTCTTGCCTCAACTAGGCCAATTATATTAACAGGAATTATTTTGCAACATTAATGGAATTCATGATTTATATGTGTCTTAAGTAGGAATTTACTCTGCTTGCATGACAGGAGACATGGAAGTAGACACCTACTGCCATTGGTCTTATGGCTGAAAATGTCAGGATCAGCAGCTCTACAGAGATCCTGGCCTTTCTCTCAAAGATAGTATATGGTTGCTACAGTTCCAGAGCTTGTTTTCATGGTGGAAGCAGAAAGAACACCTTAGGGTCTCTCCCAAAAATCCCCTACAAGATTTTGCTTCCCCATTTCATAGAACAGTGTCCCCATGGTCCCCCCTTAAATGCAAAAGAGATTGAGAAAATGAGTACTTTGATTTCCCATTCTCTGGAGTGTAGTCTCATAAGAGGAAAGGGGTCTAGACGTGGTTTCGGGTGAGCCAAACACAAGTGTCTTCACGCCAAGTCAGAATTCAAGAAGCCACCCTGTTTTCTTTTTAACTATTGACTTAAATAACTTGATATTAAGATGATGGCTAGCCAAAACAAACAAACAAGAAAAAACAACAAACCCCAAACTGTGTAAACATCCAAAAAGAAACTGAGGCCCAGGAAAATGAAATGACTGTCTAAAGGCATTGAGAAAGGCCCAGCTGTGAAATCTGGCCAGGAGAAGCCTTCTGTCAACAGGATGTAGTAATAAATCTCTTTTTCTTTCTGGTTTCTTCTTCTTTCAGCTGTTGGATTCGGGATCCAGTCGTATTTTATGTGACCTGTGCTGGGTACTTTGGAGTCATGTTTTTCCTGAATGTTGCCATGTTCATCGTGGTGATGGTGCAAATCTGTGGGAGGAATGGCAAAAGAAGCAACCGCACCCTGCGTGAAGAGGTTTTAAGGAACTTGCGCAGTGTGGTCAGCCTGACATTTCTGCTGGGCATGACATGGGGTTTTGCTTTCTTTGCCTGGGGACCCTTAAATGTCCCTTTTATGTACCTATTCTCCATCTTCAATTCATTACAAGGTAAGATAAGCAGTACCTTTGTAATTGCTACCTTCCAACTTATCATGGGTACGGACAGCTTTACTTAAGGGCAGATGCTATACTAAATTTCTATGTCATTGTTCCAAGTAATGAACAAAGTTCCAGGTACAGGGTACTCACTAAGAGGATCTTGAACAGAATGGTGAGGTAGGACATCAGTTTGTTTTCAGTGAGGTGTATCACTTAGAATAGTGCCTGGCAGGTAGTAGGTGCTCTATAAATCTGTATTGTTTCATGACTAAATATGGGGCACGGGGGTATCGATGGGGAGTTTAAAGGGAGGCACAGATAACTTACCTTCTACACAGTTTTCCTTAATATCCTACATGGATGTAACAATCTTGGCCAGAAGAAGTTTTAGAATCTATGCAGGGACAGAACTATTCTCCTAGATTCTTTGGCCCCTTGGATTTCAAAATAAATACCAGTACTTCAGCTCAAAAGTGCTCATTTTCTCATGAGTTACTGCAGTTAGTTCAACAATTTAGCAAACATTTGCCCATGGCCTGTTGTGCACAAAAATCAAAGGCTTCTTCTGAGGAACTTACTGTCATTCTGACTCCATAATACACACCTGAGTATACTCCATGATGAATTTAACATTTAAACTTAAATAAACATAAATTATATTTTTCAAAAGCTGAATGACATTCTTTAAGATATTGGATATACCTTGGGCTGTTAATAAAGTTCCCCAATGTTCAGAAGCACCAGGAGGCCCACACAACAAAGGAACAAGAGGACAAAGCTTGGAATTTTTTGAGTAGGGCATTACTACAGGCTTACCTGAAGCTCCTGGCCATGCAGTTGTAAGCGTGTGGGGAAAGGCGAGCTGATAAAGCTGACGAAATCTGAGCTGGGGTGGGTGGCGTGGTAGGGGGCAGGTTGTATTACTCACGGAACAAGATGCCTGGACAGCTACTCCCCTACATATGCGTTCTAAGAGAACTTGGTATTTATCCGCAGGAGAGTGTTTAGTTTTATGTCGTACATACCTGCTTTGTCTCACTCCTAGTTTTTCCACCAGCTCATGAGCTCCTGAAAACAAAAAAATGTTATCATGCAGTAGGTGCTCAGTGATTGTTAAACAAATAAATGGATTGCTGGGTGAAGAAGGGAAGGGGCTTTCTAGATGGCCTAAATCCAACCTGAGACTCTTCTGGCATAAAAAGGCATTAATTAGTTCAGCAAATTGTATTCAGGTTCACTCTTCCATAACAGAGGAAATATGTGGGCTCATTATCTTTAGTAAATACAATAATAAGTGTCAAGTGCACCTCCAGAAGTTGGAAACTGGGTAAGTAGCATATGAATGCACCTTCGTATCTCGCTTTGTAAAGTGAGCATGCCTCTATTTAATTTCTTCTGTAATACACAACATAAAAGTGCCTAGATAAATATTGACAAAAATGTCCATTAACATTAGAAATTCTGTGGTTTTATATTTCAGGCACAGTAATCTGCCAGCCCAACCTTGTTTTTGCTTTTAGAATTTCCTGGCAGTTTCAGTAAGCTTCAGCAGCTACAGTTGTCTGTTCAGCTCTGTTTCCATTAATGAGAATTGGGATGTCTTATTTTTCCCAGCGTAGGTCTCCTGTCGGGAGGGAAAAATGTTTTAAACCATCATCAAGTCCCAGTTCTTCATAAATCGCTAACTTTTAAGACTGATGTTAAATTATATAAATTCAGAACAGATTTCTGCATATCCAGTGACATTAAAAACACTTCCTGAAAAGGAAATTTAAATTAAAACACAGTGATACCGAACATATGAGTCCACCAACAATTGCTTACTGGCTGAGCTCATACAAAAACTTGTCAGGATGCTATAGAAAGTCACTTACTGGTTCTTATTTGAGTCATTTCTGAACCTTCCAAGAAGAGGCTGTTAGCTGTTGTTGAAAGCGTATGCTTTGTTAAAAGGTGCACGTAAAATCTAGACCATCTAAAGAAACAAGTCAGCGAACTGTCGGTAGTATCTAGGCAAAATAAACTGAGGTAAGACTTAGGCAGACTACATTGTCTTTTTTATTCTTTCTGATATTTTTTTTATTCAAAAAAAAAAAACAAAACAACAAAACCTTGACATGATTCTTTGTCTTGTGGAGTTTATGTTCTAGTGGGAGAGACCACCATTAATCAGAGAGTCACCCTGTGAAACGTAGCTGGTGGTGGGGAGAACACATGACAGAAATCACAGTGTCTAAGCTGTAATCTGAAGGATCCAGTAGGAAGAGTGAGGTGAAGGTAGGGGTAGGAACCAAGAAGACACAATTTCAAGTGCAGGCCCCATGCGCAAAAATCCTGCTACCCTTGGTGATTATGAGTATTCCCCAGGACTTAAAAGAATGTTCAAATAACAGGAGAACCAAGAAAGAGCCACAGAGTGACAGAGTGGTGGACAGGGCACAAAGAGGAGGCTGGGGCCGGACCAGAAGGCCCCGTGTTTTGATCTTGCCAAGAGCCACACAATGTTTTTGAAATCTTCTAGGCCTGTGGAATGACATGATCAGATGTGCATTTTAGAAAGATGAAGCTGGACATAATGTGGAGAAGGAATTAGAGCTGTCCCAGAGGGTCTGTAGGGTGAACATAGCGGAGACTATTTCCGTGGTCCGGGTGAGATATGGCAGTGCCGTATTTTAGACTGTGAGGGGGGAGCTGGAGGTACGTGAAAAGAGTCAGAGAAAGTTTGGAATGATGCTGCCACAAAACACTCAATACTGGTGTTGCATTTCATTAAAGTAAACTCTTCTTTTTCTAGAGTAGTTAGGGTGAGCGGTCTTGATTAATGCCATACCATAGCTAATTGACATCTATCATTATTAGACTCAGCAACGGCCAAAGGTTTAGAATATGATATAATATTCTAAAAACTAAATCTATGCCAAACAAATTTTAATCTCAGATTTAGGTTGGAGCTGAGCATCTGAAAATCAGCAGGTCTTCATTTTGAATCCTGCAAGTCTCCCTTTAGTGTTACAGAGGTGCTGCCTCTGAGGACAGATGTTCAAGCTGGGTCTGCAGGGAAGCCAAGATGTCTGTATCACCGGCATGGCTTCTGCTAGCAGCTTGCATTTTGTTTTTGTGTCTGTCTTCCAAACTTTGATTCAGACATGTGAAAAATCCATCTTATCTTTCAGGGTTCTTAGAAATAAATGCATGTATGGATATGAGTGTGTTCAAACACATATACATGTACAATTATATGGATACATATATAAATTTGCAGAGCCTACATATTAAAATTTTATACATGCCTCTTTAATATTTTAATGTTCAGTTTAATATATATTTCTGTTATTAGTATAGGTATGTTTAATTTTTATGGGCATTTATAACCATATAACTTAACTGCCAAAAATAGTGCTAATTGAATATTAGGAAATTATTATAACCTGTGTGGCTTATAATCAAAATCTGCCTATTTGAATGAGCAAATGAAATCATGAATTGAATTGATCCTGAATCTAAGCTTATTTTCTAATTTTTCACAGTACATTGCTTTTTTTGAATTATTTTACCTTTCAGCAAATTATATTTTAATCAATCCACTGATTTTCTTTCTTGTAAGATGAAAAGATAAATATGTCTTCTCTTGCCGTGGTAGTGTTACATATCTACCCGCTTTTGCTATCCTTGTTGCTTTGCCAGGATGAAAGTGGCAGATCACTGTACTAGATATTTTAATTTTTTCAACTTGAGAAAATGGCGTGGTGTACAAATTGCTATTTAAAAGGGAACAGATGTGGGACGCCTGGGTGGCTCAGTGGGTTAAGCCGCTGCCTTCGGCTCGGGTCATGATCCCAGGGTCCTGGGATTGAGTCCCGAATTGGGCTCTCTGCTCAGCAGGGAGCCTGCTTCTCTCCTCTCTCTCTGTCTGCCTCTCTGCCGACTTGTGTGATCTCTGTCAAATAAATAAATAAAATCTTTAAAATAAATAAATAAATAAAAGGGAACAGATGTTTGACAAAAGTGTATCATAATTCACATGCCTGAGAACATTAGTCTACACTTCAGGATATACAATGTAACTCATTTTAAAGAAGTAAAAGGCAATTCCCAGATTATTGAGAAGATCATGGCTAGAGTCCTCTTGGGCTCCTCTTGCCCTTGGCAATATTGATGTGCTTGTAGAATAAGTTATTGCCCTGACATGCAGTATGTGCACAAAGTTGCTCATTAGAAAAGTCATGAACAGTATTCAGGCTGTGTATATTTTTCATTAACTGTACAAAGGCATTTGACATTATCTGTTATATTAGGCTTTTTCAACATATAGGGAAGTTTAACACTCCTGGTAAGTTTATCAAGATCTGAAGTCTATTCCCTTAGCAAGAAGGTGGTCTTCAATTTTCCTTTTCTAGGCATGTGAAACAATATTGATTAATGATCTCAGGCACAATCAGCCCATTTTCTGTACATATTTATGAAAGCATAAGATGCAGCATATGGTTTTGGAAATAGAAGCTGCCATGGTGAGCACAGAAGGTTGTCAGTCTACTCAGAGATAATGCTTGCTATTAATTAATTTGATAACATTAAGATATACCCAGAGCAACAGAAATAATTTATATTTGCATAATGCATTATGGCTTATAAAAAACCTACACACAACATCAGTGATTTGATGTAATTCTTAAAACAACTATAGAAAGTAGGTACCCAAGAAAGAAGGTAATTTCTGCATTTTATAGATGAATAAACAGGCTCAGAAGAGTTAATGACTCCCCCAAGATCAGTCTGAATCTCACAGTGTAATACTTATAATATAGCATATATGAAAAGAGAAAAATATAGTATGAGGGAATAAAGCATAAGGAAAATAAACTGCTGCCCTTCAACTTTTTTGTTTCAAAGTTTCTAGGAAGTGAGTATCTGTATCCATTGAAAAAACTGTTAGTAATTATATGCTTAATGAATAAATGTTAATTTATTCTTACCCTTACTCAGAAAAAAATAATTAAAGGGAATATGTTTATTATTATTATTTTAATCTTACTGGTAAAGTAAGAAAATTAAATCCAATTAAGAGTTAGGAGACTCCTGACAGCTAAGCTGTGTTGTAATCACATACGCAACATAGGGCATTGGTGCCAAGGTAAAGACATGAACCACCTTTAAATCCCTAACATCTGAAAGGATGTCATGTTGGCTGAGATGTCACACACTGCAAGGAAATAAATTACTCATCTATTGGCAGGGCATTTTGTGCCACAGAGAAATAATTTTCTAAAGGGCATCTTGGTAGTATGAAAGGAGGATTCAAGAGGTTCTCAAAGAGAGCTATAAACCCAGCCCAGCGGCCAATTGGCTATGTCACTGTGACAACAGAATATATGAGCCATTCAGAGACTTGGACTCAGGCTTGCTAGGAAGCTGAGAGGTAATCTAGACCATTTTTGTCAAGAGGCAGTTCTCTTGGGGTGCCTGGATGGCTCAGTAATTTAAGCAGCCAACCCTTGATGTCAGTCCAGGTCCTGATCTCTAGGTCATGAGTTCAAGCCCCGCATTGGGCTCTACACGTGTGGAGCCTACTTAAAAAAATAAAAGTCATTTATCTAGAGCATGCATCCTTTTTTGCTCATATATGTGATTTGATTAATTCTTAATTGTTTTTCCCATCAAATTCCAGAATAACTTGTGCTTGTGGACCTGATTAAGATGCCATTCACTCATCACTATGTACTCTGACTCCACTCCGTATCCCTGAATTTATCGATAGCTAATCTATAGTCTTGCCCCTAACTATGTTTCTGGATCTTTTATTATCCAGAGTAAGAAAAAATTAAGGGAGGCCATTTGTTGGAACTTGTTGATGACAATCTTGCTGGAAGTGTCAGTGGCCTTTTGTCAGTAAAGTCGTCATTGAGAGTTGAGGACCCAAGGTTTGGGCTTTTATTTGGGTTTTGCTGTTGTTGTTGTTTTCCCCTCCACCGAGACTTCTGGAAAGTGACCTTTTGGAACCGAGAAAGAATGACAGTATATACTGCCCTGAATTTTACTGCTTTCATTTTTATATCCAAGGGGAACTGTTCCTTGGCAATTTTTTTTTAACTTTTGATAACCAGGCTCAAGATCGGAGAACATCCCTTTGGCTGCTCATTTTATATCTGCCCCATAAAGCCCCATATCTTTGCCAGAATCAACTAAAGAGAATGAGTCCCATGCGGGAGCCAAATTCCTAGCCAAAATATTGAGGCTCAGAATTTGTTTTTTCTAAATTCATAGTTAAACACAGCTCATAAAATCTACAGCAAACATAATGCCAATATTGAGAAGGAAGCTTCCTCCCTACCCCAGATATGCTGCTTGAAGGTGTTCCCAGGTCAGTAAAAGGACTAGGTATCAAAAACCAAATCCAGTTCTTGATGAGAGTTCTCAGAAAATTTCTTACTCCAAGTTTAGGTCACTCTTGTAGGTGTCCCTTCACCTTATTTGCTGACCCAGCCTTGGCCTGTGATGTGCTTCCCAGGGAGGATTTGGGGAGGTGGAGTTCATTACCTTTTCTTCCCTGGCAGTGCCCATGGGCAGACCCACCTTCCCACATACTTGCAACACCATCTGCCATTGAAATTGAAAAGGTCATTTATTTTAAAAAAGAAAATGGCAAAATTTATGGAGAAGTAAAACATACTGAATTTGCATATTGATCTAGATTTTTGTTTTTTAAGGGGGTTGTTAGTGAAAGATGGTGTGGTAAAAGGAAAGCAAGGGAGAAGGAGGATGTGTGGGTAGAAGATGGGTTGGGAATCTATTAGTTTAAAATATGTTTAAGTTTTTGTTTTTATTCTTGTTCCAACATGGAATCTGGGTTCATGCAGGTAAAATAAAGAATCAAAGCAGTTATCAAGTCAAAGAAATTATTGCTAAGGAACTTTGGCTTGGATTCATTAGAGTAGTTGGTTTTTAGGCTAAAATTCACCAAAGAAAGACCATCATGAGCTGTGTTTTGTGAGATATAAAGGTTTCATGGACCTAGCATTAGCCTGTCAAGATGAAGTAAAGGTTTGAATTCTGATTGAATCTTTTCACCCATTTCAGCTTCCAACTTTTATGAGCAATGTTCTGTACTCCCTGGTCAGTTAAATAAAGCTGTAAGTCGGTATGAAAAGTAAAGTCCAATTATCCTAGTCCCTGGTCCCAGCTGAAAGCCCTTTCCAGAAAGCTAGAAGAGCATGTTTTTCCAGGTGGTATGGAGATACTCTTTGAGGTGCTGTGTGGTTGATAGGATGATTCTCAAAGGGAAAACATTTGCTAGAAAGAGAGCATAGATGGGAATGGGAAATCAAACAGATTCCATTGGATGTCAGTGTAGAACTTTAAGGTTTTGTGATTTTAGCTCTGCTTCTGGCACCAAGACCTATAAATAGATGAGGGGGCAGGCAGAAAAACCTTCGAAATTGACGAGGGAATCGCCCTCTGTTTTCTCACTTTGGCCTCCAAGTTCCCTTGGCTCTCCTGAGCTGCACTTTCTCTTCCTCCTCCCTGAGTATTAGAATTTCTCTCCATACTGAGTATGTGCATTCCTCCAGATGTGTATACCTACCGCATTTCCCACAGCTCAACTGTAGGAGGAATGTTTTGTCCTGTAGGAATTTTGGTATAATATTTATTGCCAGACTAATTTAAATTCACACGGAAAGGGCCCGTTACTATGAATAGTAAAATAACCTATTATGAGAATTCTATTCTGCTTTAAAATGGAAATATATCTAATGGCTAAAGAATCAGCCTAATACCTTGGCGTTTAAAAATATATTAACTCCAGGGGCGCCTGGGTGGCTCAGCGGGTTAAACCGCTGCCTTCGGCTCAGGTCATGATCTCAGGGTCCTGGGATCGAGTCCCGCATTGGGCTCTCTGCTCTGTGGGGAGCCTGCTTCCTCCTCTCTGCCTGCCTCTCTGCCTACTTGTGATCTCTCTCTGTCAAATAAATAAATAAAATATTAAAAAAAATATATTAACTCCTTAGAATTCGAATTTCTCGTGCCTGTGGTTTAATTTTAGTCTTACAGCATCGCAGTTCGTAGTTGCGGGGGGGGGGGGGATCATTTCAATGACTGCCATCATAGCAGTTTAGAAGAGATGTTCTGATTTTGAATCTAATTTACATTCCAGCATCTCTTGAACTTACTGGATGCCTCTAGATTTACTGGCATATGCAGCTGCTTAAAAATAGGCCCTGTCATCTAATGCTGTGTAATTATAATTTAGAACAGCACTACACAATCTAAAAAATTGTTTTATTAAGTCAGTTTTATCTTATCTTTAACCTCCTCCTCTGTGACTGTGGTCAGCGTCAGACCCTCAAAGTAATGCCCATCGTAGCATCCCAGCAAGGATGACAAAGTGAATTCAAGAACTGTTTCCCTCCCAGTGTCCTCAAAACACCAGACATAACCCCTGAAGTTTTTTTTTTCCTCGAATAGATATGACATGTATAAAAATTGTTGAGTGTGACACAAAGGAAGCAACATCTGGCAACTTCACCTCCTGCTCTCCACTAAAAGAAAATCATTTGCTCAGTGCGAGGCCCTATAGTGAGTGACGCCTGGGGAGGAAAGTTTCTCATTGAAGTTTGTAATCTCTCCCAGCCCTGATATGTGATTTTGTGAAACAGTGCGTTAAGAACACATGGTTACCTGGGTTTTCAGGATCTGACACAAATACCTCTAAGAAAAAACCCTGCAAATTCTGCCCTAGTTCACAAAAATAGAGTAAACCCACGGCAGGGGCTTTATCCCCTCCACCGGCAGCCGCCTTCATCTGTGACTTGTGTTAACCTATCCTCAGGCTTTCATGCCCC
>RCUC01172229.1:0-29602 GCA_003697995.1 Taxidea taxus jeffersonii
TTTAGAACAAACCCTGGTGATGTTAAGGTTTAGAATGTAGATGGGAAATTTCTTTAAATGTTCGGTTGGTGACTCTAATACCAGTTTCCAATAGTCTGGTTTAACTTGCTATTTTTCACTCCTGAAATGAGGTAATTTTGTTGTCATTAATATATTGCTTATATTTGAAGTATTTTTAAAATCGTAAAATCTGAATTACTGATGTCATGACATTTGCCCAGAGAGTTTTCCAACAATAGGTGGGATGATTTGAGGAGGAAGGCGTATGCAAGAGGACTGTGATGCTGGTTCATAGGTCTCCTCTTGCCATCCCCCCAGCAAACTTCCAGGCAATAAATGCTTTCAGGACAGCTAGAAAAGTTTTCTATAAAATATGCTTACAACTCAATGACAGCACAATTAATGCATTACTTTATAGGGTTTCACCTTTGGAAAAAGATCATATTTTGATCTTCAAAAATCACATTTTGAATTTTTCAGGATCATTATTGCATGTAGTGTTTATTTTTTGAATACATCTTTATCTTACTTATTTTATTGGCTAATGATTTATATTAGAATAATGATGCATATTTTATGATTATACTTACTTAAGTGTGTGACTTCGATTTGAACAATTTTTGTATCTGAAATGTACTAAGTATTTATTGTTCCTGATTTCTAAATTTTTACAAATTCTGACCATAAAAAACTGGTACTTTAGTATTACATGAATGAAATACCTAAGTACCAACAACACCATTTTCTCTCATCTTTCACCCCTAACTTCAAAGAATAGATTAACATATCTGTGTTGGCTTTTATTTTTATGTAGGTTTATGTCCTGCTGATGAGGATCCCAAAGGCTATTACTGGCCAGTCATCCCACCTTCTGTATTCAGACATCCCTGTGTAGGGAAACAGGGCTTTTATGCTTCACGGACATGGTAATGCTTTTATTGAATCTTGCTGGTAGAGCTCCGTATAACCTACCTTTCTGGGTTACACAGGCTGCATGATAGCTCCCATGCATTGCATATTGATTGGAAAGATGGGCAGGAAAGTCTGTGAATATGTAAATCACACACTTAATGGAGGGTAAAGAAGCAGGTAGGTTACCCAGAGAAGCCTTTTGACTCCAAGCACCATGATGATTTAAGCCTCCTCCAAAGAAAGATGGGGAAATCTGGAAACCGCAAGGTGATTCTAGAGCAAAGCATGTGGATGAACAGCACTAACTTACAGCTTTGGAATACGTATCTGAAATTCCAAAACTTTTAAACAGTTGAGAATGGTTATTGTTGGAGTGAGAAGAGGCAGAAAAAGAGGGAATAAATTCAGGGTTCAGATTAGGCTGCTAATGCAGGCTGTTGGGTAGTAGGTTTTTCCGAAGAGCTTAACAAAAACCTCAGACACAGGTTGACCGCAGAGGAATCACTGAGTACCGAGACCAGCCCTTCACCCTCCAACTCACCCCCAGTTAGAGTTTTCTCACGGGGACAGAAGGAGTCAGCAATGGAAACTGTCCCAACTTTGCACATTCTGCTGTTTGACAGGTGGTCGGAAGGAAGGAAGGAGCTTTAGAAAGTTACTGACCCTAGTTTGAAACAAGGCTCTACCTCTTCCTGGCTGTGAGACTTCAGAATGTTCTTTGATTTCTTTGTCTTTTCCCTCACCTATAAAGGGTGGATTGTAACCCGATTTGCTGAGTCTTGTGAAATCAAAATCAGATTTTATCCAAGTTCTTAAAGAGGTATTTGACCCATATTACTGAGTATGCCATTAACCTTAGTAACCAGAATATCCTAGTTTAGGAGACACAATAGTGTTTCCAGGGTGCATGACACCTGATTTTTTTTCTAATAAGATTCTTAGTGGGAGTTTTATTTCCATGTATTATAATTTTATTTTCAAATGAAATTTACCTAGGTACCAAAGGCAAATTCTCAAACTTACTAATAGCTAATTTTGTCATTTAAAATGTCATTTATGCCAAATATTTGAAATAATCTTGTTTTGTTCCATAGTTACCATGACTCTACCAACACATCTGTAGCCTACTGGGGGCCTCCTGATCTCTCCAATTGTTCAAGTGAGCAATATTTCTTCAGTTCTCACAGGCAAAATGAAATGACTTCATACATCATAGTTTTCATCCTCTTCAGATGTATTCTTCTGCTAGATGATAACCATTGTAATAACAAAAACTAAGCAAATGATTGTTTCACTTAAGGTAGAAAATTCTGTTTTTCCAGATTCTAACTTTTTGTCCTGTTTTTTTCTGTTGGAGATTAAAAATAGACAATTTTACAGAACATGTAACATGTAAATTGATATTTGTGTCAATGTTTTTCAGTTGTGTATTATTTTCTTTAAATATTTTATTTATTATTCATTTGAGGAAGAGAGCGAGCATGAAACCTTGGTTGGGGTGGAGGGGGAGGGGTAGAGGGAAGCAGGCTCCCTACTGAGCAGGGAGCCCACTGATGTTAGATCCCAGGACCATGAGACTATGACCTGAGCCTAAGACAGAACCTTAACCAACTGAGCCACCCGGGCACCCCTAGTTGTGTATTATTTTTAAGTAGGAGATGTACACTTATTTTTTGTGATTCTGGGGATATTTCTCTTAGAACTCTGTATGAATATTGGTCCCTCCAAAGTTGGGACTATGAAGTGAAAATATCATAGTATGTTTTGGATTCCTGAAATGTTCAAATTTTGTGTGTTGTTTTTTTTTTTCCTGTATTTTTTTTAGAGGAAGCAAATGAAGTGGCCAACCAAATTTTAAATTTAACCAGTGATGGGCAGACCTTAAGCTCAGCCAACATTACCAGAATTGTAGAACAGGTCAAAAGGATTGTGAATAAAGAAGACAACATTGATATAATGCTTGGTTCAACTTTAATGAATATATTTTCCAATATCTTAACCAGTCCAGACAGTGACTTGTTTGAGTCTTCTTCTGAGTAAGTATTTTTTTTTCTTCTGGAGAGTAAAATTTATTGGATACATGTTATGTGATTTCTCAGTTATCTGACTGCTTGGTGTCCAGCTTTCATCATTTAAATCTCCAGAAGATCCACGGACATTTCCCAAGATCATTCACAAAATGGATTTCAAAGTTCTCTATTTTCTCTCTTAAGAAATATAATTTACAAAATGATTAGGATTGTCCATCTGGCAAGATATATAAATAGCTCCAGAAAAACATAATCAGTATGTCATTTCTCATCTGAAAAAAATGTTAACTGGAATTAATTCACAAGATAAGCTATTATATATATTAGCATAGGACACTTTCCTTGCAAAGGAGACACTTAGCAAACATTCCGCTCACGTCTTTTATGCATAATGTGGTCGATGTAAATTCTGTCCTACGGACTGTGACATGGAAATGCCATAGCTGTGATCATTGTACTTCAGAAATGAAAATGCTCAGGGCATGTGAAATGTACCATTTTTACACAATTAGTATGTGTCCACTTATTTAATTTAATGTGTTAATATTTCTTGTTTCCTTCCTTTCAGGCAAATTTTTTCAATGAAAATCTTGTATCTGTTAAAATGTATTTTTTGACTTTCTCTATCTACATAATAATTACAAACTTTTGTATAGTGTCTTAGGGTCCAAAAAAATATTTTTACCTCATTATTTTCCTTTTATTCTCACTCAGTTATGAAATAGAAAAGGTATTTTTATATATGAGGAAAGAAAAAGGCTAGGAAGTGAAAAACAATATTTGTTTAGGGTGATGTAATGGTTGGTATTCCTTAAAGGATAACATTTCTCTTGGGGAGTATTCATCAGTATGATTCTGTATTTTTATTGATGTTGTGGTTTGGAGGAATTTTGTTGATATTCATGTCCTTAAGATCAGAAAATTTAAAGGCAGTTTTACTTGGTCTGTATTTTGTCCTGCTGCAAATCGCATATGTACAAATACATAAATAACGTATTGCTTAACAGTGGTATTGTCATTTCTTTAGAGCTTTAAAAACAATTGACGAATTGGCCTTCAAGATAGACCTAAGTAGCACATCCCACGTGAATATTACAACCCCGAATTTGGCCCTCGGAGTATCATCCCTGTCCCCAGGGACAAATGAAATTTCAAATTTTAGCATCGGCCCTCCAAGCAATAATGAATCCTATTTCCAGGTAATGAGCCAGTGGTTTCTTTAATTTTAATTAATTAGACAAAGAAAAACTACCTGATCCCTTGCCAGTTTCTGCTTCAGGATCTTGGTTGGTGGGGTGGCAGGCAGGTAGGTCAGGTACTGGCTGAGGTTAATAGTAGCAGTAGCTACGGGCATGTGGACACTGAGAGGAGGTGTCCTTTTTAGCACCCGTGTGATGGGTGGTCAGCTTACCTTCTACAAGAGGTGACAGTGGAACTGAGTGTTCAACCATGAGTGGGAAACCCCTATTGAGAGTGGTGGGAGGGGATCTGCTCAGTTAGAAGGAAGGGCTTTATTCAGGGTCTCGGTGGATCTGCTCAGTTAGAAGGAAGGGCTTTATTCAGGGTCTCGGTGGGAAGGACTGTCATGTATTCAACCTTGCCGGTTGTTGTCAAACTGCATACCATCACCTGGAGTGCTTGTCAGAACAGAGTGCCGGCTCCCATCCCCAGAGCTTCTAAGTTAGTCGGTCCCGGGTGGATCTCCAAGGTTTGCGCTTGGAACAAGTTTCTGGGCATTGCCTATTGGGCTGGTCTTTGAACAGGGCTCTGCTGAGAACCAGTGGCGTGGAGCCCTGGAGGGGGTAGGCAGTGATGAGACTGGATGGGTTAATGGAGAGCCTCTCTGCCCTGTGGATATGACCACTCAGCAGATACCTTTCAAGTTCCTATGCATGTCAGTGGTGGCTGCGTGGGTAAATGCAATGATCGGAACATCGTCCTTGAGACGGGAGAGCCCGCAGTGGCGCTTCTCCTCTATGGAGATAAACCAAGATGGAATGTTTAAAAATCTGGAGGAAAGGAAGGATGTTTTTCTGCCTCAGAGTAGCAGCTCTTTTGGATATTTCTGTCTCACAGTTAAGAGTGAAAACTTGGTCAGCCTCCGTCTCATTCCGAATCCATTTGTGGAAAGACTCGTTTTGGCCTGATCTGCGGGTTCTGGGGAAATGATATCGAAGAGTATTCATGCAACTTCTGTGGCTTCCTCTGCACAGAGATACTCGGTCTCAGCAACCAGACAGATCAACTCCAGTCTTGTGGGGGTTTTTTCCCCTCCTTTTTTGTAGTTATCTTTCACTAGGTGTTTTGAGAAAAGTTCAAAATCAAGTGTAAATCTCACTCATACTTGAAGATGTTAACTGATTTGTGGATCGCTCTACTTGCCTTGAAATCAGTGCATCTACTGTTTTTCCACATTTTCAAAACTCAGAGAAGATCCAGGCTTTTGTCTGTAGGGATTCAGTCAGGACGGCAGTGACTCCATTGGAGGTAGAGGGAAACCCCAGCCCTAGCCAAGTAGCCCTTCTCCTGCCTCGTTCAGTAGTGGAGTAGTTATCATTGTAATTTGTCATTCCTTGACCTGTGCATCTCTCTTTGTGTGACAGATGGATTTTGAGAGTGGACAAATGGATCCATTGGCTTCTGTAATTTTGCCTCCAAACTTACTTGAGAATTTAAGTCAAGAAGATTCTGTATTAGTTAAAAGAGCACAGTTTACTTTCTTCAATAAAACTGGACTTTTCCAGGTAAGGGTTCATTAAATGATTTCTCAGTTGCAAGTTGAGTTTCTTTGCTCAGAAGGAAAATATGAAAGTTTGGATTCCTTGAAAATATATCAAGAGATATAGAGAAATTAACCTACTGTATCTTCAAAAATAAAAAATTTTAACATAATTTAAGCATTTTATTTCAAGTGATTATGTCCTTATTACAGGGAGTATTCATTTAGGTTTTTAAAATAAATCAAATACTAGATTAAGACTTGCATGGTACAATTAGGAATGGAATTTGTGGAGAAAGGACTATTTATTACTCCTTTTGTTAAATATTTTATGCTCTCCAACAATTTAGACCTTCAGAGTCAAAGAAACTGTATGCCAAAGGAAAGGTTTGGTTTTTGTTTCTGTTTTTTCAAAATTCAGCAGGAAGGACTGTTTACATAATGAGCAGCATTCTTGTCTTTAATCAGTTTTCCCATTAGTATTTCAAATGACCTTTGCCCTTCACACCCCAGAGCTGGGTGGCATTGTGCTGAGCACATACTGTCATTTTTATTGGCATCATTTCTAGATACTAGAAAGTCCACAGCCAGCAAGTACCGGTGGCCTCTCGTTGCCTGTGAAAGTGCAACTCTATCCAGAGTAGTTTCACTGAACTCTTTTTAAAAAATAGAAGTTATCTATTAAATTAAAGATACCAGCATATATTAAACAATGTCATCTGTGTAAGAGAAAACAGGCAAGTCTCAAGGCCAATAGCATTGCTTCCAACTGTCACGTACAGACGCATGGCAATATAAGTTGCAGAAAAGAAATACCATGAAATCATTTACAATAATTCTAAAATTTTAACATTTTTTCAGCCAGTGTTATAGAAACAAGCTATATAAAATTTTTGAGTAAATTAAGAATGTGATTACTAATTATTCTGAAGGCTTTGATAGTTAGGAACAGATAAAACTGCACTTGTAAAAATTATTTGAGGCTTACAATGCCACCTTGAAAAACAAAACAATGCAGTATGTGTCACAAAAATGTGATGGGTGGTGAAGGAGGCTCTGTTCAAAGAGGTTGAGTCCAGAGGGAAGGGTTTGGGAGAAAGGTTAGAACTGTCAGAATCTGTCATTGTTTCATTTTGAGTCTCATCTGCATGCTGCCTTTCCCTTCTCCCTTGGCACCTCCCAATCAACATATTATTAGGAAACATATATTTGGTTTTTAAAGTAAATTTATAGCAGAGTCAGAAGATTTTTAAGGATTCTCTGGTACTCCCTTAACATAGTGAACAAGAGATGAATATTTTTAAAAGAAAAGACTAGTTATCCACAAGCCATTACCAACTTTATTGAGCAAGATCACACGTAAGTAAGAAAAAAAACTGTACTCTGAATGCTGAGATTTATTTGGCATGTAAGAAGCCATGTAATTATTCCCAGACAACTCATTTATAAGCTGTAATAGAGAAATGCAGGAGGTTTGACAAGAAAAACACAAGGGAAGAGGGAGTGAGAGAAGGTCTTGCTGACAGACATGCTGTTGGCCCCAGTCATTTTGCAGTATGGATTCACTGATTTGATTTCTTCACAACCTCATCTCTGAAGGGGAAGCTCCAGAGGGTGGCAAGTGTACAATGAAGGAAGGCAGAAATTCTGGATGGGAGTATCTAGATGGCACAGTTGGTTAAATGCCTGACTTTTGGTGTTGGCTCAGGTCATGATCTCATGGTCATGATCTCA
Source organism: Taxidea taxus jeffersonii (assembly GCA_003697995.1). Classification (NCBI taxonomy): domain Eukaryota; kingdom Metazoa; phylum Chordata; class Mammalia; order Carnivora; family Mustelidae; genus Taxidea; species Taxidea taxus. Next base: position 7,396 of record RCUC01172229.1, read on the forward strand.
TGGTCATGATCTCAGAGTCTTGAGAATGAGCCCCTCCTCAGATCCATGCTCAGCATGGAGTCTGAATAAGGCACCCCCCTTCTCGCTCTGCCCCCACACGCATGCTCGTTCTCTCTCTCTCTCTTGCTCTCAAATAAATCTTTAAAAGAAAAAAAAGAAGTTCTGGATGGGAACTTCATCTAGTAGAATTACATTTAGTTGTAAGTTACTAAACACATCAGGTTGTTGTTGGCATGGATTTGAAAGATGATTTTTTTTTTTTAATTTAGTTTTCTCACTGTATTTCTTTTATACTTCTCTAAGAGCAAACAACTTCATCTGTTTTCTAGGGCAGGGAAATGATCTAATTGTTTCGTGGCTTTTATGAGTACATGATTTCTGGGTTCACATTGTTTCTGATGTTAACTGGCTGACATCAGTCACAGCAATCACGAGTGAGGTTTTATGAACATCGCGTTATAACATCAGCTCATAATCTTCCCTCAATGTATTTATTATAATAAGGGAAATAGCAAAGCTCTTTCAGGAAAGCCAGCAATTTGATCTTATAAACAGGATGTCCTAAAATTGAAAATCTTAAAAGTAAAAAGTGCTGACAGTTTGCGTGTTTGGGAGCACAAAATCAAATACAAGTGCACTTCTGACTAATAATACATTTTTTTTTTCTTTCAAAGGATGTAGAAACCAAGAAACGCACCTTAGTGAGTTATGTGATGGCATGCAGTATTGGAAACATGACTATCCAGGGTCTGAAGGATCCTGTTCGAATTAAAATCAAACATATGAGATACCAGGTAAGAAAATGCCACAAAGGACAATGGGACAGAGGCAGACAATTTCAGAAAAGTGTGGGGCCTTTTTTTTTTTTTTTTCTTCTTCTTCCCTACATGGTAAGAATTTTATTCTGGCACTTTTTGGAGGAGGGCAACTTTCCAAAAAGGGGAGAACAGGTAAGCAGGTGGTGCTGTAATGTCACAGTAAATGTTGGCAAGTGGGGGGATTCATCCCTTCTAGGATTCAGTCTTCAGAAGAATGAGAGTGAAGAAAAGGACCCTGCTTTTTAAGGAACGGCACATTAGTTTGAGAAATTAGAGGCAGATGCAGTTGCACAATCCTGCCATTAAAAGGCTTGGGTTGTTTTTTTTTTAAGTCAGAAATTACTGCTACTGGGAAAGCAGAAGGGAAACAGGGCAGAATTGACTCATTTTTTGAGAGGTTAGCAGTTATCTAGAATCTTGGCAAATGTTGCTTTTTTTGTTGCTTCAATGCCCTTGCTATCGTCTGTTTAGTTGATAAAATGATAAGGGGGTCCTTTGGTCTCAGGTAAGGCCAGGCACATGCTCTCCTCTCTTTTCCAGAGGACCCACTCATGAGTCTCCCATTTATTAGGAAAGCAGGAAGGCAGGCAGGAAGGAAGCTGGCTGATAAAGACTGAGGCTTGGAAGTTAGGTCATCTAAGAACTAGCCTGGCTTTGTCACCAAGCCCTCTGAGACATCCTTGTTCTACCCTCGGGCTTCCTTTGTTTCAGCTCCTTCATCCATAAAGAATTTTTTTATTGTGGTAAAATGTACATTACATAATATTTATTATTTTAACCATTTTTAAGTGTGCCATTCTGTAACCTTTAAGTGCATTCCCATTTTTCTGTGCCCATTGAGCCATTCATCCCCAGAACTGCTTCATGTTCTCCAACCGAAACTGTGGACCATTATATAGTAGCTCCCCATTTCCCCTCCCCTGGGCCCCTATGACCGCCATTTTACTCTCCTTTTCTGTGAGCTTAACCACTCTAGGCACCTCTTGTAATTGGAATCGTATAGTATTTGTCCTTTTGTGACTAGCTTATTTCATTTAACCATCTTTTTCCAGGTTCATTCAGGTTATAGCATGTACCAGAATTTCCTTCCTTTTTAAGGCTGGATAATATTCCATATGTGTGTGCATGGTTGTGTGTGCACGTGCACGTGTATGTGTGTGTGTATGTCTCCTACATTTTTAATCCATTCATCATACTTTGATTGTTTCCACCTTTTGGTTCTTGGAAGTAACGTTGCTGTGAACAGCGATGTTTAAAATATCTATTTGAATCCTTACTTTCAATTCTGGGCACATACTTAGATGTAAAGGAGAATTTTGAAGGTAAACTGAGGTTACAATGTAAAGAGCTTTGATAAATGCTGAGGACAGCATTTTATGAGGACATACGTAGTCCCTTTAGATAAATGGGAAGCATGATTCCTCATGAGGTTATGGTTGATTTCCACTTGAAGTCTCTGTGAGAGGAGATCCTTCTGGACTGCCTGCCGTTCCTACGTCGTATCAGCGGGACTAATACCGGTCTCTTTCTTTGTGAAAACCTTAGCATTTTGACTCTTTTCCCATATTCAGATCATAAAATCTTTCACTTATTTTAAACACAATTTTGCATGTTTATTCTTATGTTAATATAGGCAATGCCTCATCCCATCTGTGCCTTCTGGGATCTGAACAAAAACGGTAAGTTTTAAAATATTGGCTGTCTTAAGAACAACTGAATTTTAAACATTGTTAGACACCCCCGTTTCCTTTCATTCCACCCCAGCCAGAATGAGTCACAGTGTAAGTGTGATAACTGAACTGCAGAGTTTAGTTTAGGTAGCTTGGGAAGTGAACCGAATTTCTGCAACTTTTTACTCATTGCAAGAAGAAATAAGTAAACTTGACTTTTTTTTTTTTTTACGAAGCAATCTCTTTGATTTCATTTATTTTGAAAATACAGTATGCATTTTGATTGCCACTTTTAGATGAACATCGATATATGCTTGATCTCATTCTTTTAAGGATGCTTCTGAGATTATTAATATGGATGAGGCACACAATTTAGAATCTAGCTACCAGAATTCAGATTATGGGGAAAACCTTCTAAAGGACTATAAATAAGAAATGATTATAATACATGTATGTTGCTTGAAAGGCATGAACTGCCCCCAAAATGGCATTTGACAATTAAGAGAAAAAGACACAATTAAGGGAGAAGTCACTAGGTATGAGGTGTGGGGATCTCTTCAATGGGAAGAACAAGCTATGAAACTTCCCTCCTCTGCCCCCTAAGGGTCACCTTCCCTCGCAGATACCCGATGGGATTATCCTGGCTAAATCGAAACCAGGACCAGTACTACTGCTTCTTGGTAGAAATCGAGTCTAAAGGTGTCCCAACCTCTGGTTTTGATAAGCCTTATCACAGCTGGAAAGTTGTATTGTTTGGTTTCTAGTTGCACAGTTTTGAGAAGCTGGATTTGCTGCATTATAATTAAAATGGTATCACCTTGCAGACTTAAAATATTCTTCAAATATATAAATTGCTCATATTCCACATCCTACTGTAAAAGTCAGATAAGATGCACTAGGACATTTATAAGAGATTTCTACTGTGCATGATTGCTGAGTACATAATAATAACGCTAACCTCTGTTTGCTCTTATGTCTTTACAAAAACAGAGGCTGACCCAAGGCAAAAAAATGTGTTGATCTTCAGACTTCATTAGTATGTAACATATTTGAAAGGGGGATACATTTTTTTCATGGAAGTTTATTTTGTAATACATTAAAAGTTAAACTAAAATCAAACCTTTGCAGGATCTTCAATAGAACACAGTTGAAAACCACTGACTAGATAATGTCTTGCTGCCAACCCAGCACTAACAATCAATGATTCCAGGAAACTAAATTATTCTGAGTATTGGCAGCTTTAAGAATTCTATCTTTTTGACTGATAAACTGCAAGGCAGAAAAGACTGAGGCATATTTTCCTAAAGAAGATATCATCTATTATAGAAAAGGAACTGGGCTGCTGTTATTTTCACACTGTTTGTGGACTTCCTCTTGCAGAAGGTTCTGGATTTTGGAACACTTCAGGATGTGTGGCACACAGAAATTCAGATGAGAACGAGACCGTCTGTTTATGTAACCACCTCACACACTTTGGAGTTCTGATGGTAGGGAAGGAATTTCTAAACTCATTTTGAAATGGTATAATTTGGGAAGGCATACTTCTTTTTGTAAGTCAGCCTTTTTAGATTATGTGTTTTGGGAAATTATTTCCTGATAATTGTCATCTGTATTTTGAATCTTGCTAATTAGCAGAGATCACGTATTTAAAATATGTAACAGTAATTATAAAAAATAATTCTTTTTTCCCGTAGTATTAACAGCGATGATAAATAATCCTGGAAATAAGAGGATCACCATGAGACTCTTGAATTAAGAGAGAAACAGAGTCAGGGAGGCAGAGAGGAAAAGAGGGAGGGAGAGAGAAAAAGTTAAAGAGGAAGACAATGTTGGATTTTACTAACACAGAAGGAAACTGTGAAAGTTTTGATAAAATATTGTTCTTGTATTATCACTCATTGGATTGAATGTGACTTTATAGCAGGTACTGTGCTAGGTATCCAGCTATCACCCTAAATGATGCAGCCCCCCCAACTCCCAGCGAGCACAGCCCGTTGGGATAGGCTAGGGACTAGGACAGCATGAAGTCCTCAGGACTGCAAGAGAAGAGGGGGATGTGACATGTCTTTTACCACTGGACTTTCATATTATTCTTTCTTTCCTTCCTTCTTTCCCATGGCCCTATTTTTGTCTCATTAGCCAGCCTGTTCAACAGTTTTAAACAAAAATTAGATCACATCAAAATTTTTTTTCATCTCGCCAAATTTTTGAGAGCCACCCTCCATGTAACAACATTTTTGGATTCACAGACTTATACCTCTGTCTTATATCTCATACATGTGTGTTTTTGAAGATACATTTCAGATATGTGGTATATCCTTCCAATTGTAACAGAGCTCTTGTTTCTGGTAGTTGGTATAGTTCCCAAGGATCAAACCACATTTGCTTTTTTAAATGATGATGACATTCATGTATGCTGAGACAATAAAGCTTTTTGAATTTGAATCACAGACATCATGGTTATGTTTTTCCCCTCCCTTAGATCTTACTCCCATTTCCCATGGGACTGGGCAGGCACAGTAGGGACTGTGGGATGTGGCATTAGGCTCATGAACCCACTTGCCCATGCAAATGGCCGATGTCATACGGCCATCCTACAAGTGATCTTCCTGACACTCTACTGCATAAATGCTCTGAGGGATAAAGCAAGTCATTGAAAAAGGCAGCAATCATAGCAAATAATTTTTTAACTTTCCCAAAATATAAGTTTTTTTCTCTACTGCCAGAACATGAAAACGAACAATTAAACTGTAACATGTTTTCTCTAAGTAAAACAAACAAACACACTCTTGGTTTTGTTTTGTTTTGTTTTTAAGATTTTATTTATTTATTTTAGAGAGAGATACAGATGGAGAATATGAGCTGGGGAAGGGGCAGAGGGAGAGAGAGAATCTCAAGCAGACTCCACACTGAGTGCAGAGCCCGATATGGGTCTTGATCTCAAGAACCTGAGATCATGACCTAAGCAGAAAGCAAGAGTCAGACATTCACCAGCTAAGCAACCCATACGCCCCAAAACACACTCAGTTTTAACTTCCATGTTCTCCTTTGTCCAAAAGTGACAGTAGACATTCTTTTAGAAAACACTGATTTGCATCATTATTCACTCAGGTATATAAGCTCTAGCTTAATTTATCTCTGAATTGTGTACATGTGCACACATGTATGTGTGTGTTTGAGCACGATTGTGTATGTTGTAGGTCTAAGGTTAGATAAATAGGTACCCAGTAATACAGTTCAGTATACAGCAGTGATTTATGTGTCACCAAAGTTGGTTTCCTGTTAACTTTGGTTAGTTTCTTCACATATGGTTTGAATTTTATTATGAATTTATAATTGTGTATTTTTCTGTTGCCATTTGATAAAATAATTAGTTTTACATATATGTAAATATATGCATTTTTTAGTACTGTTCTTTGCACCTTGGCTGCTCTTACAAGTTTATAAACTGCTGGGAGAAAAACTTTCCAAGAATTTATCCTTCCTGACGATAAGCCCATGTCCCCTCAGCTTTTCCAGACCACCAAGACTTTGCTAAGAGACTTTCTTGATTTACAAACTATTTATTCATTTATATAAGATATTCCCAGAGTCTACATTGCCCTGTGACACACTGACCATGTGGGAGGTTAAAAAATATACCCCAGACCCATAATTATTTCTTTTAATCTACAAGTGTGTGAAGGATTTAATATCCTCTATTAACATTCTCTTGTAGTAAGACTGATTTTAATGCTTTTAACATTAGTACATTTTCATGTTGGCTAGTTCAGAGGAATAAATATTTTCATATTCTTCATTCTCTAAAAGTACAAAACAACATGAGAGTTGTGTGTGAGTGTGTAATAATAAACAACATTATTTAATTTACACTTTAAATTGTGGTTTTATTTGTGGCTTGCAAGATCACCACCTCACCTAGATGGGAAGCCACAAGTTTTTCAAGAGGTATGAACAAGTCACCTGGAGATTCCTCAAGACAATTTCTCTGCTCCATGAAATCCTGGAGTAACCAAAACGTTGGCAGGGTAACCTATCTGTGAGTCCATTGATACTGACTTGAACCCCATCCCATGTGCCAGGGCAGTCCCAGGTTCTTCCAGTGTTTGGAGGGATTTCTGGGAGAAAAAGGTAGGCTAAGTCCCTTCTGACCCAGAGCCCTGTGTCTGCTGAATTCGATCACTGTGCATTTTTGGGAGCCACAGAAGTGGCTACCTGTTTCTTACTGCCTTAGCCAAACCTTAGACTGACTCTCCTGTCATCATTTCACAGACACATACTCACATGCAAACACCACCTACTAGAGGCTTTGTTTGTGAGTAACAAGTTTTATTGGCATGCTGGTGAAAATTAAAGAGAATTAACACATAAAATGAAAATCTTATAAAGCAGAATTTCTTTTTTCATAATTTAAGACCTAAAAAAATTTTTTTAAGACCTAAAATTTTAAACCAGATATCCCCTTTGGAATATGGCCTTTCTCCAAGAAGTCTCCATTTTTGAACATCCATGTATAACATAGATGTATTTTCTTCTCCAACCAAGATTAGTTGATGGTCTTAACTCAAGATGTATCCCTAACTCAATTCCCTATTTAAGAAAGAAAAGAAAGATTTCCCTCCCAGACCCAGACTTTACAAGTTTACCTCTGCATAGTGAAATTAATACTTCATGTTAATATGCTAGAACGTGTTTACTTCTTTCCATCCCACAAATCATAACACTTTAAATAGTGCCCTCTCAGGTCAACAGGGATAAAAAAAAAAGTCTCTGTAATCTAAAAGTCTATAATGGTTTCTCACTTATAAAAAAATTAATAAAGACCATTCAACCCAATACATGCCAAGCTTTGAAATGACCACAGTTAAGATCTTCAGCACTACACTCAGAGGCACCAGTCTCTGGCTGTCCACTGGCTGAGCCTCCCACTACTAGAAAGCCAGCACTTGCCTGAGGGCTCCTGTTGGTCATGGTGGCTTCTATTTATACTTGTGTCCTGAGCCCTGTGAATGTTAGCAATGGACCTGATCATTTATTATGCAAGGCAGTGACCTCCCCAATTTCTGGTGGGGGGGCCAACCCAGTAGATTTTCTCTTCAGGCTATTTGGTGGGCAAAGAGTTTGGATTACCAGGTAATGAGAGAAAACAACACGCAACCCTCTCAGTAATGCTACACTTTGGCTTCATGGAATGATCAGCAAGAGTACAATAAATGGAAACTTCCATATTGATTTGCGCTGCTGTTTTTAACCCCTCAGATTAAGCTAAAATTATAAGTGCTAGCAATGAACTTTCTAATAAAACACCATTCCTGTGAAAAGAGAGATTCTTAACAGCTGCTTCCCATATTTTTATGTAGGACCTTCCAGGAACTGCCTCTCAGATGGATGCAAAAAACACCAAAGTTCTCACCTTCATCACCTATATTGGGTGTGGGATATCTGCTATCTTTTCAGCAGCCACTCTCCTGACATATGTTGCATTTGAGTAAGTATTTTTTATCTCTCAAAACCCAGTGCTAACTGCCCCAAATGTGAATAAGAAAATTGCCTTTGCTTTAAAAAATACCTGTACACTTTTTGAATCATAGAGAGTGGTTCAACTTTAATGTTCAGGTTTCTCATAACATAAATTGTGCAACATAAATTTTCTCACTATAAAATCTTAATATATAATTATTGTATGTCCATGGATAAAATGCATTTAATAGATGATTAACATATAAATAAAAATGGTTCAAAGCACTTTTTACAATGTAAATATGAAAACATTTGCTTCACAGATCTTATAAAATTAGTCCTAAAATGTGAGTTGTGTAAGACTGATGTATCACAGATCTGTACCCCGAAACAAATAATACATTATGTTAACTTAAAAAAAATTAGTCCTGAAACAAGAACCCTTTTTTTGTAAAGACTTTTTATTTATTCATTTATTTATTTATTCAGAGAGAGAGAGAGAGAGAGAGAGAGAGAGAGAGCTTGTCCCAGAGCATGAACAGGGGGAAGGGGGAGAGTGTCAGAGGGAAAGAGAGAAGCAGACTCCCTTCCAAGCAGTGACCCTGGAGGTAGGGCTCCATCCCAGGACCCCAGATCATGACCTGAAGCAGAGGCAGATGCGTAACTGACTGAGCTACCTAGGTGCCCCAACAGGAACTTTTTTTTTTTTTTAATGGATCCTTACCTCATTAAAAATCGGGAAATTTCAGAGAATTTTAGGGAAATTTTTTAAACAAAAATCTCATTTTTATAACTAGTATGTTTTCTGGGTTTAAAAAAACAATCCATTGAAATGAATTGGAAACATGGTAAACAATTGGAAACAGTTTTGAAATAAAATTGATATTAAAAAAAAACTTTAGGGGCATCTGGGTGGCTCAGTCAGTTAAGTATCTGCCTTCTGCTTGGATCATGATCCCAGGGTCCTGGGGTCAAGCTCCGAGTCTGGCTCCGTGCTCAGCTGGGAGTCTGTTTCTCCCTCTCCCTCTGCCCCTCTCCCTACTTGTGCACTTGTTCTTTCTCTCTTATCTCTCTCTCTCTCTCAAATAAATAAAATGTTTAAAATTAAAAAAAAAAACTTAGTAATTTGCCAAATACTCATAAATATCCTTAAATACTCCTAATTAGATACAAATCTCCTCCTAGTGGTACCATCACAAAGATGCCTCCATTGCGGGGATCTCTAGAAGATAGGAATTTACCACCTGTGCTTAAAATACTAATTTACAGTATTCCTTCTCCTCTTCATTTTTTCCTTTTCCAGAAAGTTGCGAAGGGACTATCCCTCCAAAATCCTGATGAACTTGAGTACAGCCCTGTTGTTCTTGAACCTCCTTTTCCTCTTGGATGGCTGGATCACCTCGTTTCATGTGGAAGGCCTTTGCACGGCCATTGCAGCCCTGCTCCATTTCTTCCTTCTTGCAACCTTTACCTGGATGGGGCTGGAAGCAATTCACATGTACATTGCCCTGGTTAAAGTATTTAACACTTACATTCGCAGATACATACTGAAATTCTGCCTCATTGGCTGGGGTAAGCCTCATAAAAGTTTTGGCTTTGTGTTCACTGTCAGGGAAATTGCTCATCTCTCACAGGAAAGTCCTATGTCGAAAGATTAGTGCTGCTAAAAGAAACTTCAGAATTGTGAATGATGCGGGTTTGATGTACACATCCCAAGGCAGGGGCTTCCTTGGAATGATATTTTTAAAAACTATTCAGCTGTTCTTACTAAATTCAGGAGTAAAGGAAAAAGCCCTAGCCTCCTGAGTCACCACAAGCTTATTTCCTGTGACCAGAACCAGCCCACCCAAGTCTGGAGAAGCAGCTGGCGGGCAGTGGTGCATTTCCATTATGTTTCAAAATATAAAAGCAGCTTAGACTCCTTGCTGTCCTCACCCCCGAACACATGCGCATGTCTTGGATCCAGTGAGAGAATGTTATTTTTGTGTGTGCAACCAGAATACTGACAAAATTCTTGCCTTTTACTTCTTAACATGATTCCTTAGCCAGACATGGATGGTAGCCTTAGACTGTTTGGAATCTTCCAAAAGGGCTTCTTTCTCTATCTGGGTTCATATTGGAGCAAACATTTAGAGCTTGCTCTTTTCTTTTTTTCTTGGGTGGGGGGCAGAGTTAGCAATATAGACGTCTGGGACATTTCCAAGGTGTTGGGCATTAAAAACATCTTTCAGGGAATTTGGGTGGTGTGGGCTTCCCCAATGAAATATACATGAAAATACTTTATTGATTCTCTGGAGAGAAAAGAGGAGACTGTAAAAACTTTATGGCCCCATGGTTTCTTCCCCACTGTTTCTAAAGAGTTTTCTTTACATAGAAAGGGACAAAATAAACTGCAGTTCCCTTGTTGCCCAAACTGGCAGAGTGGCAGCTGTCATTAACGAAACGCATTTGCTCTGGATTCAGAATAAACCAGGTTTTGGGTCTCTTAATGAGTAACAGTAAGCAAACACAATATTTAACTGTCATTTAAGCACAGGTTTTAACTGTTGCCAGTTAGAGTTGGACATTCCACACCAAAGAAGGGATCATATTGTTGCTTTTAAGCAAGTTACTAGTTCTAAAAAAAATTCTGTGATGTGGGGGTTTTCTTTCTCTCCCCCCCCACCCCGCCATTGTCAGTCTTATAAGGCGGTTCTAGATGCTTTGGAGCAGTTGCTTATGTCATGGTCTTTCTATAACAGGTCTGCCTGCCTTAGTCGTGTCCATTGTTCTGGCAAGCAGAAACCAAAATGAGGTGTACGGAAAAGACACTTATGGAAAAGAACAGGGGGATGAATTGTAAGTAATAACAACTTGTTGGGAATTTATTTGTGATGAGTGTATCTCCTTTGCTCCCTAAAGTGTGGTGCACATTTCCAGGCCAGTAGTGAGCCTCCTAGTTTGGAAAGTTGAAAAGGCACTTAGCATGCCTTTGCTGAGGTCTCTGCTGCTCCACAGCTGAATTCGGCTGGGTGCCCAGACTGCCTGAGCGGCTTTCCTATGTTAACGTGTGCTCTGTCACCTGGGGGACGACAGAGGAGGTCTGGGATATGGTCTCCTAGGCTCAGAAGACCCGTTCTGTTTGAGGGGATTCCATAATGCTTCTCCTTCTTAAGACCACAGACATCTTTAAGAAAATCAAATCAGTATTCGTATTTGGTAAATTCCCTTCAGACTGAGGATCATTGAGACCAAGATCTGGATATTGTTCACTTTTGGCAGTTCCTTCATATTTTATCTAGCCCATAATGAGTACTCAATAAATATTCATTGATTGAATGAATTATTGGATGCATACGGATCTTACTCCTGAGATGAGACCCATGAGACCACATTTCTGTGCACATTTCATGGATAGAGAACATTTTCATATCTCCTCAGTGTCTGTCCTTTGTCCCATTCCCTCTTGGACTTCCCTTCTCTTTGAGTTCCAAAACAGCACTCAAAAAACCCCACAGGAACCAGTGGAAAATAAAGGAGTTAGGTCAGGAACTTCAGGATTCTAAGGGAGTTCCAAATACAAAGGAAAATTAGCTCCAGAGAGAAGGAGGATCATTTTGGGGATTGTTATAATAAGATATATTAAAAGTAGTAGTCAGTGCATCAGTCCCAAATAAGAGAATTTTACAAGTATACTAGTTAACTCTCACAAGTCTTTACAGTACATTTAGTAAATTGCTGTGCCATCAGCAGTCTGATTTATTGGGCATTTGTTACATGCCAGGAATCATGTTAGGGTCTGGGATTCAAAGATGTTCAAGACAGATTTTGCCTTTGTGGCAGTCATGTTCCAGTGTGGAATGCATAACCCAGAATGATAACCATTTTCACGAGAATTTTTAGATGAATTTAATTGCTTTAAATACTTTATCCAATTTTTGAGGTACCTTAAGACCTCCCATAGTATTAAGCACATAAGTATTAGGCACCGGAGCATCTGCAAATTGTAGTTTGTGTTGATTTTACTCATAGAACATGTTACAAATGGTACAATTTTAAAATTACTTTCATCTATTTTCTATCTATTTATCTATCTATCTCTTTGTGTGTGTGTGTGTATGATTCTGAATATCAAGTATATCCTTCCACATCTCATAAAGATGTTGTGATTGGTATAAGCTTTTTAACTTCATGAGGAGCGTTACTATAAGAGTATCAAAGTTCTGGGGCACCTAGGTGGCTCAGCGGGTTAAGGCCGCTGCCTACGGCTCGGGTCATGATCCCAGGGTTGTGGGATCGAGCCCCGCATCGGGCTCTCTGCTCTGCGGACAGCCTGCTTCCTCCGCTCTCTCTCTGCCTCTCTGCCTACTTGTGATCTCTGTCTATCAAATAAATAAATAAAATCTTTAAAAAAAAAAAGAGTATCAAAGTTCTATAATGAAGTCTTGCCTCAACTAGGCCAATTATATTAACAGGAATTATTTTGCAACATTAATGGAATTCATGATTTATATGTGTCTTAAGTAGGAATTTACTCTGCTTGCATGACAGGAGACATGGAAGTAGACACCTACTGCCATTGGTCTTATGGCTGAAAATGTCAGGATCAGCAGCTCTACAGAGATCCTGGCCTTTCTCTCAAAGATAGTATATGGTTGCTACAGTTCCAGAGCTTGTTTTCATGGTGGAAGCAGAAAGAACACATTAGGGTCTCTCCCAAAAATCCCCTACAAGATTTTGCTTCCCCATTTCATAGAACAGTGTCCCCATGGTCCCCCCTTAAATGCAAAAGAGATTGAGAAAATGAGTACTTTGATTTCCCATTCTCTGGAGTGTAGTCTCATAAGAGGAAAGGGGTCTAGACGTGGTTTCGGGTGAGCCAAACACAAGTGTCTTCACGCCAAGTCAGAATTCAAGAAGCCACCCTGTTTTCTTTTTAACTATTGACTTAAATAACTTGATATTAAGATGATGGCTAGCCAAAACAAACAAACAAGAAAAAACAACAAACCCCAAACTGTGTAAACATCCAAAAAGAAACTGAGGCCCAGGAAAATGAAATGACTGTCTAAAGGCATTGAGAAAGGCCCAGCTGTGAAATCTGGCCAGGAGAAGCCTTCTGTCAACAGGATGTAGTAATAAATCTCTTTTTCTTTCTGGTTTCTTCTTCTTTCAGCTGTTGGATTCGGGATCCAGTCGTATTTTATGTGACCTGTGCTGGGTACTTTGGAGTCATGTTTTTCCTGAATGTTGCCATGTTCATCGTGGTGATGGTGCAAATCTGTGGGAGGAATGGCAAAAGAAGCAACCGCACCCTGCGTGAAGAGGTTTTAAGGAACTTGCGCAGTGTGGTCAGCCTGACATTTCTGCTGGGCATGACATGGGGTTTTGCTTTCTTTGCCTGGGGACCCTTAAATGTCCCTTTTATGTACCTATTCTCCATCTTCAATTCATTACAAGGTAAGATAAGCAGTACCTTTGTAATTGCTACCTTCCAACTTATCATGGGTACGGACAGCTTTACTTAAGGGCAGATGCTATACTAAATTTCTATGTCATTGTTCCAAGTAATGAACAAAGTTCCAGGTACAGGGTACTCACTAAGAGGATCTTGAACAGAATGGTGAGGTAGGACATCAGTTTGTTTTCAGTGAGGTGTATCACTTAGAATAGTGCCTGGCAGGTAGTAGGTGCTCTATAAATCTGTATTGTTTCATGACTAAATATGGGGCACGGGGGTATCGATGGGGAGTTTAAAGGGAGGCACAGATAACTTACCTTCTACACAGTTTTCCTTAATATCCTACATGGATGTAACAATCTTGGCCAGAAGAAGTTTTAGAATCTATGCAGGGACAGAACTATTCTCCTAGATTCTTTGGCCCCTTGGATTTCAAAATAAATACCAGTACTTCAGCTCAAAAGTGCTCATTTTCTCATGAGTTACTGCAGTTAGTTCAACAATTTAGCAAACATTTGCCCATGGCCTGTTGTGCACAAAAATCAAAGGCTTCTTCTGAGGAACTTACTGTCATTCTGACTCCATAATACACACCTGAGTATACTCCATGATGAATTTAACATTTAAACTTAAATAAACATAAATTATATTTTTCAAAAGCTGAATGACATTCTTTAAGATATTGGATATACCTTGGGCTGTTAATAAAGTTCCCCAATGTTCAGAAGCACCAGGAGGCCCACACAACAAAGGAACAAGAGGACAAAGCTTGGAATTTTTTGAGTAGGGCATTACTACAGGCTTACCTGAAGCTCCTGGCCATGCAGTTGTAAGCGTGTGGGGAAAGGCGAGCTGATAAAGCTGACGAAATCTGAGCTGGGGTGGGTGGCGTGGTAGGGGGCAGGTTGTATTACTCACGGAACAAGATGCCTGGACAGCTACTCCCCTACATGTGCGTTCTAAGAGAACTTGGTATTTATCCGCAGGAGAGTGTTTAGTTTTATGTCGTACATACCTGCTTTGTCTCACTCCTAGTTTTTCCACCAGCTCATGAGCTCCTGAAAACAAAAAAATGTTATCATGCAGTAGGTGCTCAGTGATTGTTAAACAAATAAATGGATTGCTGGGTGAAGAAGGGAAGGGGCTTTCTAGATGGCCTAAATCCAACCTGAGACTCTTCTGGCATAAAAAGGCATTAATTAGTTCAGCAAATTGTATTCAGGTTCACTCTTCCATAACAGAGGAAATATGTGGGCTCATTATCTTTAGTAAATACAATAATAAGTGTCAAGTGCACCTCCAGAAGTTGGAAACTGGGTAAGTAGCATATGAATGCACCCTCGTATCTCGCTTTGTAAAGTGAGCATGCCTCTATTTAATTTCTTCTGTAATACACAACATAAAAGTGCCTAGATAAATATTGACAAAAATGTCCATTAACATTAGAAATTCTGTGGTTTTATATTTCAGGCACAGTAATCTGCCAGCCCAACCTTGTTTTTGCTTTTAGAATTTCCTGGCAGTTTCAGTAAGCTTCAGCAGCTACAGTTGTCTGTTCAGCTCTGTTTCCATTAATGAGAATTGGGATGTCTTATTTTTCCCAGCGTAGGTCTCCTGTCGGGAGGGAAAAATGTTTTAAACCATCATCAAGTCCCAGTTCTTCATAAATCGCTAACTTTTAAGACTGATGTTAAATTATATAAATTCAGAACAGATTTCTGCATATCCAGTGACATTAAAAACACTTCCTGAAAAGGAAATTTAAATTAAAACACAGTGATACCGAACATATGAGTCCACCAACAATTGCTTACTGGCTGAGCTCATACAAAAACTTGTCAGGATGCTATAGAAAGTCACTTACTGGTTCTTATTTGAGTCATTTCTGAACCTTCCAAGAAGAGGCTGTTAGCTGTTGTTGAAAGCGTATGCTTTGTTAAAAGGTGCACGTAAAATCTAGACCATCTAAAGAAACAAGTCAGCGAACTGTCGGTAGTATCTAGGCAAAATAAACTGAGGTAAGACTTAGGCAGACTACATTGTCTTTTTTATTCTTTCTGATATTTTTTTTATTCAAAAAAAAAAAAACAAAACAACAAAACCTTGACATGATTCTTTGTCTTGTGGAGTTTATGTTCTAGTGGGAGAGACCACCATTAATCAGAGAGTCACCCTGTGAAACGTAGCTGGTGGTGGGGAGAACACATGACAGAAATCACAGTGTCTAAGCTGTAATCTGAAGGATCCAGTAGGAAGAGTGAGGTGAAGGTAGGGGTAGGAACCAAGAAGACACAATTTCAAGTGCAGGCCCCATGCGCAAAAATCCTGCTACCCTTGGTGATTATGAGTATTCCCCAGGACTTAAAAGAATGTTCAAATAACAGGAGAACCAAGAAAGAGCCACAGAGTGACAGAGTGGTGGACAGGGCACAAAGAGGAGGCTGGGGCCGGACCAGAAGGCCCCGTGTTTTGATCTTGCCAAGAGCCACACAATGTTTTTGAAATCTTCTAGGCCTGTGGAATGACATAATCAGATGTGCATTTTAGAAAGATGAAGCTGGACATAATGTGGAGAAGGAATTAGAGCTGTCCCAGAGGGTCTGTAGGGTGAACATAGCGGAGACTATTTCCGTGGTCCGGGTGAGATATGGCAGTGCCGTATTTTAGACTGTGAGGGGGGAGCTGGAGGTACGTGAAAAGAGTCAGAGAAAGTTTGGAATGATGCTGCCACAAAACACTCAATACTGGTGTTGCATTTCATTAAAGTAAACTCTTCTTTTTCTAGAGTAGTTAGGGTGAGCGGTCTTGATTAATGCCATACCATAGCTAATTGACATCTATCATTATTAGACTCAGCAACGGCCAAAGGTTTAGAATATGATATAATATTCTAAAAACTAAATCTATGCCAAACAAATTTTAATCTCAGATTTAGGTTGGAGCTGAGCATCTGAAAATCAGCAGGTCTTCATTTTGAATCCTGCAAGTCTCCCTTTAGTGTTACAGAGGTGCTGCCTCTGAGGACAGATGTTCAAGCTGGGTCTGCAGGGAAGCCAAGATGTCTGTATCACCGGCATGGCTTCTGCTAGCAGCTTGCATTTTGTTTTTGTGTCTGTCTTCCAAACTTTGATTCAGACATGTGAAAAATCCATCTTATCTTTCAGGGTTCTTAGAAATAAATGCATGTATGGATATGAGTGTGTTCAAACACATATACATGTACAATTATATGGATACATATATAAATTTGCAGAGCCTACATATTAAAATTTTATACATGCCTCTTTAATATTTTAATGTTCAGTTTAATATATATTTCTGTTATTAGTATAGGTATGTTTAATTTTTATGGGCATTTATAACCATATAACTTGACTGCCAAAAATAGTGCTAATTGAATATTAGGAAATTATTATAACCTGTGTGGCTTATAATCAAAATCTGCCTATTTGAATGAGCAAATGAAATCATGAATTGAATTGATCCTGAATCTAAGCTTATTTTCTAATTTTTCACAGTACATTGCTTTTTTTGAATTATTTTACCTTTCAGCAAATTATATTTTAATCCACTGATTTTCTTTCTTGTAAGATGAAAAGATAAATATGTCTTCTCTTGCCGTGGTAGTGTTACATATCTACCCGCTTTTGCTATCCTTGTTGCTTTGCCAGGATGAAAGTGGCAGATCACTGTACTAGATATTTTAATTTTTTCAACTTGAGAAAATGGCGTGGTGTACAAATTGCTATTTAAAAGGGAACAGATGTGGGACGCCTGGGTGGCTCAGTGGGTTAAGCCGCTGCCTTCGGCTCGGGTCATGATCCCAGGGTCCTGGGATTGAGTCCCGAATTGGGCTCTCTGCTCAGCAGGGAGCCTGCTTCTCTCCTCTCTCTCTGTCTGCCTCTCTGCCGACTTGTGTGATCTCTGTCAAATAAATAAATAAAATCTTTAAAATAAATAAATAAAAGGGAACAGATGTTTGACAAAAGTGTATCATAATTCACATGCCTGAGAACATTAGTCTACACTTCAGGATATACAATGTAACTCATTTTAAAGAAGTAAAAGGCAATTCCCAGATTATTGAGAAGATCATGGCTAGAGTCCTCTTGGGCTCCTCTTGCCCTTGGCAATATTGATGTGCTTGTAGAATAAGTTATTGCCCTGACATGCAGTATGTGCACAAAGTTGCTCATTAGAAAAGTCATGAACAGTATTCAGGCTGTGGATATTTTTCATTAACTGTACAAAGGCATTTGACATTATCTGTTATATTAGGCTTTTTCAACATATAGGGAAGTTTAACACTCCTGGTAAGTTTATCAAGATCTGAAGTCTATTCCCTTAGCAAGAAGGTGGTCTTCAATTTTCCTTTTCTAGGCATGTGAAACAATATTGATTAATGATCTCAGGCACAATCAGCCCATTTTCTGTACATATTTATGAAAGCATAAGATGCAGCATATGGTTTTGGAAATAGAAGCTGCCATGGTGAGCACAGAAGGTTGTCAGTCTACTCAGAGATAATGCTTGCTATTAATTAATTTGATAACATTAAGATATACCCAGAGCAACAGAAATAATTTATATTTGCATAATGCATTATGGCTTATAAAAAACCTACACACAACATCAGTGATTTGATGTAATTCTTAAAACAACTATAGAAAGTAGGTACCCAAGAAAGAAGGTAATTTCTGCATTTTATAGATGAATAAACAGGCTCAGAAGAGTTAATGACTCCCCCAAGATCAGTCTGAATCTCACAGTGTAATACTTATAATATAGCATATATGAAAAGAGAAAAATATAGTATGAGGGAATAAAGCATAAGGAAAATAAACTGCTGCCCTTCAACTTTTTTGTTTCAAAGTTTCTAGGAAGTGAGTATCTGTATCCATTGAAAAAACTGTTAGTAATTATATGCTTAATGAATAAATGTTAATTTATTCTTACCCTTACTCAGAAAAAAATAATTAAAGGGAATATGTTTATTATTATTATTTTAATCTTACTGGTAAAGTAAGAAAATTAAATCCAATTAAGAGTTAGGAGACTCCTGACAGCTAAGCTGTGTTGTAATCACATACGCAACATAGGGCATTGGTGCCAAGGTAAAGACATGAACCACCTTTAAATCCCTAACATCTGAAAGGATGTCATGTTGGCTGAGATGTCACACACTGCAAGGAAATAAATTACTCATCTATTGGCAGGGCATTTTGTGCCACAGAGAAATAATTTTCTAAAGGGCATCTTGGTAGTATGAAAGGAGGATTCAAGAGGTTCTCAAAGAGAGCTATAAACCCAGCCCAGCGGCCAATTGGCTATGTCACTGTGACAACAGAATATATGAGCCATTCAGAGACTTGGACTCAGGCTTGCTAGGAAGCTGAGAGGTAATCTAGACCATTTTTGTCAAGAGGCAGTTCTCTTGGGGTGCCTGGATGGCTCAGTAATTTAAGCAGCCAACCCTTGATGTCAGTCCAGGTCTTGATCTCTAGGTCATGAGTTCAAGCCCCGCATTGGGCTCTACACGTGTGGAGCCTACTTAAAAAAACAAAAGTCATTTATCTAGAGCATGCATCCTTTTTTGCTCATATATGTGATTTGATTAATTCTTAATTGATTTTCCCATCAAATTCCAGAATAACTTGTGCTTGTGGACCTGATTAAGATGCCATTCACTCATCACTATGTACTCTGACTCCACTCCGTATCCCTGAATTTATCGATAGCTAATCTATAGTCTTGCCCCTAACTATGTTTCTGGATCTTTTATTATCCAGAGTAAGAAAAAATTAAGGGAGGCCATTTGTTGGAACTTGTTGATGACAATCTTGCTGGAAGTGTCAGTGGCCTTTTGTCAGTAAAGTCGTCATTGAGAGTTGAGGACCCAAGGTTTGGGTTTTTTTTGGGTTTTGCTGTTGTTGTTGTTTTCCCCTCCACCGAGACTTTTGGAAAGTGACCTTTTGGAACCGAGAAAGAATGACAGTATATACTGCCCTGAATTTTACTGCTTTCATTTTTATATCCAAGGGGAACTGTTCCTTGGCAATTTTTTTTTAACTTTTGATAACCAGGCTCAAGATCGGAGAACAACCCTTTGGCTGCTCATTTTATATCTGCCCCATAAAGCCCCATATCTTTGCCAGAATCAACTAAAGAGAATGAGTCCCATGCGGGAGCCAAATTCCTAGCCAAAATATTGAGGCTCAGAATTTGTTTTTTCTAAATTCATAGTTAAACACAGCTCATAAAATCTACAGCAAACATAATGCCAATATTGAGAAGGAAGCTTCCTCCCTACCCCAGATATGCTGCTTGAAGGTGTTCCCAGGTCAGTAAAAGGACTAGGTATCAAAAACCAAATCCAGTTCTTGATGAGAGTTCTCAGAAAATTTCTTACTCCAAGTTTAGGTCACTCTTGTAGGTGTCCCTTCACCTTATTTGCTGACCCAGCCTTGGCCTGTGATGTGCTTCCCAGGGAGGATTTGGGGAGGTGGAGTTCATTACCTTTTCTTCCCTGGCAGTGCCCATGGGCAGACCCACCTTCCCACATACTTGCAACACCATCTGCCATTGAAATTGAAAAGGTCATTTATTTTAAAAAAGAAAATGGCAAAATTTATGGAGAAGTAAAACATACTGAATTTGCATATTGATCTAGATTTTTGTTTTTTAAGGGGGTTGTTAGTGAAAGATGGTGTGGTAAAAGGAAAGCAAGGGAGAAGGAGGATGTGTGGGTAGAAGATGGGTTGGGAATCTATTAGTTTAAAATATGTTTAAGTTTTTGTTTTTATTCTTGTTCCAACATGGAATCTGGGTTCATGCAGGTAAAATAAAGAATCAAAGCAGTTATCAAGTCAAAGAAATTATTGCTAAGGAACTTTGGCTTGGATTCATTAGAGTAGTTGGTTTTTAGGCTAAAATTCACCAAAGAAAGACCATCATGAGCTGTGTTTTGTGAGATATAAAGGTTTCATGGACCTAGCATTAGCCTGTCAAGATGAAGTAAAGGTTTGAATTCTGATTGAATCTTTTCACCCATTTCAGCTTCCAACTTTTATGAGCAATGTTCTGTACTCCCTGGTCAGTTAAATAAAGCTGTAAGTCGGTATGAAAAGTAAAGTCCAATTATCCTAGTCCCTGGTCCCAGCTGAAAGCCCTTTCCAGAAAGCTAGAAGAGCATGTTTTTCCAGGTGGTATGGAGATACTCTTTGAGGTGCTGTGTGGTTGATAGGATGATTCTCAAAGGGAAAACATTTGCTAGAAAGAGAGCATAGATGGGAATGGGAAATCAAACAGATTCCCTTGGATGTCAGTGTAGAACTTTAAGGTTTTGTGATTTTAGCTCTGCTTCTGGCACCAAGACCTATAAATAGATGAGGGGGCAGGCAGAAAAACCTTCGAAATTGACAAGGGAATCGCCCTCTGTTTTCTCACTTTGGCCTCCAAGTTCCCTTGGCTCTCCTGAGCTGCACTTTCTCTTCCTCCTCCCTGAGTATTAGAATTTCTCTCCATACTGAGTATGTGCATTCCTCCAGATGTGTATACCTACCACATTTCCCACAGCTCAACTGTAGGAGGGATGTTTTGTCCTGTAGGAATTTTGGTATAATATTTATTGCCAGACTAATTTAAATTCACACGGAAAGGGCCCGTTACTATGAATAGTAAAATAACCTATTATGAGAATTCTATTCTGCTTTAAAATGGAAATATATCTAATGGCTAAAGAATCAGCCTAATACCTTGGCGTTTAAAAATATATTAACTCCAGGGGCGCCTGGGTGGCTCAGCGGGTTAAACCGCTGCCTTCGGCTCAGGTCATGATCTCAGGGTCCTGGGATCGAGTCCCGCATTGGGCTCTCTGCTCTGTGGGGAGCCTGCTTCCTCCTCTCTGCCTGCCTCTCTGCCTACTTGTGATCTCTCTCTGTCAAATAAATAAATAAAATATTTTAAAAAATATATTAACTCCTTAGAATTCGAATTTCTCGTGCCTGTGGTTTAATTTTAGTCTTACAGCATCGCAGTTCGTAGTTGCGGGGGGGGGGGGGATCATTTCAATGACTGCCATCATAGCAGTTTAGAAGAGATGTTCTGATTTTGAATCTAATTTACATTCCAGCATCTCTTGAACTTACTGGATGCCTCTAGATTTACTGGCATATGCAGCTGCTTAAAAATAGGCCCTGTCATCTAATGCTGTGTAATTATAATTTAGAACAGCACTACACAATCTAAAAAATTGTTTTATTAAGTCAGTTTTATCTTATCTTTAACCTCCTCCTCTGTGACTGTGGTCAGCGTCAGACCCTCAAAGTAATGCCCATCGTAGCATCCCAGCAAGGATGACAAAGTGAATTCAAGAACTGTTTCCCTCCCAGTGTCCTCAAAACACCAGACATAACCCCTGAAGTTTTTTTTTTCCTCGAATAGATATGACATGTATAAAAATTGTTGAGTGTGACACAAAGGAAGCAACATCTGGCAACTTCACCTCCTGCTCTCCACTAAAAGAAAATCATTTGCTCAGTGCGAGGCCCTATAGTGAGTGACGCCTGGGGAGGAAAGTTTCTCATTGAAGTTTGTAATCTCTCCCAGCCCTGATATGTGATTTTGTGAAACAGTGCGTTAAGAACACATGGTTACCTGGGTTTTCAGGATCTGACACAAATACCTCTAAGAAAAAACCCTGCAAATTCTGCCCTAGTTCACAAAAATAGAGTAAACCCACGGCAGGGGCTTTATCCCCTCCACCGGCAGCCACCTTCATCTGTGACTTGTGTTAACCTATCCTCAGGCTTTCATGCCCC
>RCUC01172236.1:0-17769 GCA_003697995.1 Taxidea taxus jeffersonii
TTGAGTTTCCTTCTCTTGATTGTGTCTAACAATCATGGGAGGGATGATTTTATGGAATATTCTAGAATGGGATGACACACTTTCATTTTCTATTCACAGTTTGAGAGTGAAATGTCCATTGATAAGTAATCTTTTATGACATTCTTCATATTCATCAGGATATACCTAGATGTGTTTCTTTTATATGGAAACTGATTGTATCTCAGTGTGCATATTCAGCTCTTTTCTCAGCCCAAGGATATTATTTTTCATGCAGCCCATTTTTTCTTCCCAAACACCCATTCTTTGCTTGCTAGGCCTTCGACCACTCTTTTACCTTTTCCCACATGACTTCTACTTTTTTCATTCTTATGCTTTCAGATATATCTGGCTATTGATCTGGTCATTCATCAGTCAAACTCCTTTATTTATTACATACTGATTTGCCTTAGTTTGTAAATAATTATTTGAATCTCTAGAAAATCATTTTTTGGGGGGGTACTGTATTCGAATCTTCTTAAGTGTTCATGATTAATTTTTATTCAGGAGATCACCTGTCTCACGCAGCAATTCTATCTCACAATGTATGTTCACACTGTTAGTCTAATCTATTTATTTTAGGTTCTGGGGGCTGTATGGATAGGAAATTATTTCCCCTGCCAGCACACTGGAGCTCAGGCCAGCTGGTGGGAATCCTTTTGTGATGGTCTGATCCATAAGTTTATGGGCTACAGGCAGAATGTCAGCACACTTATAGCACACTTATGGTGTTCCTGGAAGAAGCCTATTCTCTGTCTTCCTATGGTTTCTTAGCTGAGTGAAGATAAGGAAAACTTTTCATTTGCAGTATTGGAAACTAGTAGATAGGTTATACAGAGAAAAGACCCATAACCCAAGAATCCTATACATGGCCAAGATACATTCACATGTCAGGGTGAAAGACATGATCTCAGGGATAGGCAAGAACTCAGATTGAATGCCACCCAAATTCCCTATATTTAGAAAATTTGTGAGAGAAGACTAGAATAAAACAACAAATTAACCAAAGCAGAGACCTCAACCTGGACCAAAATTAAGAGACACAACCTGGACCAAAGTGTTGTTGAGGCAGTGTGGCCCAAGAATTGTGCATGCAAGCTCAAGGGCTCAACTGAATTTAATTCTTGACTGTCACACATTTGCTCTATGACATTGGGCAAATATTTAACATCTCTTTGTCTCATTTTTTTCACTTACAGAATAAGAAGTAGGAATAATGGCAGGACTTATCCCACAGCATGGTTATAAAGAACAAGTGAGTTAATAAATGTAAAAACATTTAGAAGAGACCCTGGCACATAATATATGATCAGTAAAAGTTATCACATTAGTATTCTACATATCAATTTAAGAAAACACTGTCTAACAGTATAAGTGCTGGATAAAGACTCTTGAAATAGAAGAACATTTCATAAGGGAAATTTTGATACGGTAATCACTAAATTATCTTAGCAAACCATTGGTATGTGAGGAAAGAAAGGCAAGATAAAAATAACCCAAAGGATGGGGGATTATGTAAGGAAGGAAGAATGTGGGGAATGTAAAAGTATTTCAGAGTCTTATATATATTTGGGAGGTGGGGAAGCAGGTAGGATTAGAACATTATGGTGGGGAAACAAGAATGTAGTTTGTATCTTGTTTTTAAAGCAATCATAGTGACATATGTGTTTGATTAAGAGAGCAGGGAAAGAGATGGTAACCATTAAGGGAATGGAAAAATACACCAGAAACTTTAAATTAACATGGAGGACATAGGAATGAGCAGCAATTCAATCAAACTCACAAAACCAAGGGGAAGAAAAATAAGGAAACAACAATGTAAGTAAGTAGGAAACAATGGAGTAAAGTGAAAGGAAAAAAATCAACAACAGTAGGCTTTCTGCTAAATGTATATAGACTGGGTTCACCTATTAAAAGTCAGAAATTGCTACTTCAGTTTAAAAAACAAAATTCGGATCTGTGAAATTTACAAGTGCATGTTAAAAGTAAAAAATTTCTTCCTTCCTTCCTTTCCGCTTTCTCTTCTTCCTTCTAATAAAGTGACTGGGCACACAAGGAATTGCAAAACAAAAGAAAACTGCAATGACAATATCAATATTATACAAGATGAAATTCAAAGTTAAAAACACTTAGAATAAACTGACATATTGTGTGATGATAGGAATCTAAGTTGAAGATTTGCCATAAATGACAACACAGTGAAAAATATACAAAGCAAAAATTATCAAAAATGCAAGGAAAGCCTATGTAAGTATAATGATAGTGAAAGATTTTTTATCATATCTTTCTTAGAAATAGATCAATTTATCAATTTACAGCCAGAAAAATAAGTATTTATTTAGCAAACTTGATGAGTTTGATGTATAGATCTTACATTCTTCATGTAGAGAATGTGATTTTTTTCAAGTACCTCAGTAATAAGCAATTAATCAGATATTCAGCCACAAAGAAATCTATACTAAATTTTAAAAAAAGGGGAAGAGGGGCACCTGGGTGGCTCAGTCATTAAGTGTCTGACTTTGGTTCAGGTCATGATCCTAGAGTCCTGGGACAAAGCCCCACATCTGGCTCCCTGCTCAGCTGGCAGCCTGCTTCTCCCTCTGCCTCTGCCTGTCGCTCTGCCTACTTATGCTCTCTATCTCTCTGTCAGATAAATAAATAAAATCTTTAAAAAAAAAAGGGAAGACTTTTTAGGACATAAACCTGTTAAAAGTAGAAATAAATAATAAAATAAGACCCCTTCAAAAACTTAAAGTGCTTAAAAAGTAAGAAATAGTATCAGATAATATTTGGATCAAAAAAGGAAATTAAAAGGAAAAAATTTTTCTAGACATCAGTGGGAAGAATACTTTTTTTCAAATTTCAAAACCTAACAACTAACAGTTTTCAGGAAAAAAAATATAATTTAAATACTACTACCATTAAAAAGTAAAGATAAAATAACTAGCTACTTACCTTAATGATTTTGAAAAAGAACAAAAAGTTGGGAAATGAAAATTAACTGATATAAGACCTGAACTTAATGAAATAGAAAAAAATTATTGAAAAGATAAATTCATCCCAAAGCAAGTCCTTTGAAAGAGAACTATATTTTTTATTAAGCTTTACCTAAGGATCTGATAAGATCAGACCCCAGCAAAACAACAACAATAACAACAAAAATCAAATAGTTCACTCAAATTTGGATAATTCCAGGATGGCTTGAAAAGATTCTAAGGTATGGGTATGGGATAGGAAGGACAGATAGAGTAGCCCAGTATTTTCAGGGAGCAGAGT
This sequence comes from Taxidea taxus jeffersonii, assembly GCA_003697995.1. Lineage (NCBI taxonomy): Eukaryota > Metazoa > Chordata > Mammalia > Carnivora > Mustelidae > Taxidea > Taxidea taxus. Next base: position 3,295 of record RCUC01172236.1, read on the forward strand.
TGTCAACACCACTTGCTCACGAGGGGACAAAGAAAGGACACTATAATCAAAACTTGGAGAGAACTGTGCAGAAGAGTCACCTTCTATGGCTTTCAGTGGAGTCAAAACCAGCCTGATATGACCCTGGAGGGACCCTGGAGGGGGTATATACTACACATGAGCCTCACTCTACTCTGTCCTTCCTATCTCCTGCTGGAAATCTCCATTGGTAAATCTAACTGAAGCCAGAGTGCCTGGAATTCACGGATTCAGTCTATACATGCTCACCTCCTGTGGCATACAGCAGGGGGAAGAACAGTGGAGTTCATCTGGAGGAGCAAACACGTATCCAGCACATTATCAGATCCAGAGCATAAATTCTCAATCTCAAGTAGTACCTTTCACAGATTATATGCTGGGAAATTGTAGATTGTCGCTTAATAATCTGAGACACACAGTACAGAGAGTAATTAATAAACTACTGATCTAAATTATAATGTTGGTGGGTTTTCTTTGTGGAAAAGAAGAAATAATTGAACAATTATTTTATTTTTTAAATTTTTAAAATTTTTATTGTATTATGTTAGTATTAAGAAACAATTGTTTTAGTGATGATTTTATTCCAACATCAGGTTGAGAAAGCTTTTACAGTACAATTATAATTTGTTATTGTCAAGAGTGTAATTTATTTAAAGTTTTGAAATAATATAGAGATTTCAATTAAAAAGTTCCAAGAGCTTATTTAAAAAATTTAAAGAGCATTAATAACCCAAATTGCATCAATAGGTAAGTGACCCATATGCTACTCAAGGGAATTGAGATTGGAATCTCACTTTGATTAAAGACAGATTGTCCCCATCTGGTGAAGAGAGGAATACAGCAGCTTTTATGGTGACTTCTGTTTTACTAGTCACCTCGTAGTATTGCCTTTCGCTACCCTGTAGTTTTACGGTCATGCTGTTGGCACTGAAGAAACTCAAATGTGAAGCACCAATTAGTAATCTAACCAATATTAATTAGAACTGTGACTTGACATTTCAGGCTGCTACGGACATTTCAAAATGGTGTCTTCACCTTTGCCAAAGAAATTCAATTTTTATCAACTGCTGCAGGTTAAGGGGGTTTTTGTGCAGAATTAAAGAATACATGTGATACGATATAGGTTTATTTTCCTAGCTTCTATTCATGTGTGCATTCCATGCATTCCTCTTCTTTGATTCCATCGTGCCATACAGTACTACACGAATGATTAACCACCCAAAAGCTGTCATTTCTAAGATTAGTTGACTGGGACACTGCAGTAGTGTTTAAACCTTTATGTAGCAATAATAACACTTAAAACACTAAGATATGGAAGAGACTGAGGTCTGTCCCATTTCTTTGACTTCCTGGTCTCTTTCCTTTATATAACTCTTTGAAATCTCCAAGAGTTACACCAGTACCTTTCATATAACTTCATGTATGATGCCAAGAAATAGAATAATTGAAAATAAGGGAGGACAGACATCTCAGGGATAATCTGTTATAAACTCGAGTTTTAAGGATGAGGAAGATGAGGTCTAGAGACATAAATTGCATAGAGGACACAGCCATTCGTGGCCAGAATGTTAGGGATCAGCTCAAAATCCTAGAACATTGGGAACAAAACAGAACTAGAAACCTATCCCTTGGTGTCTAATTAATAGCTTTCTTCATTATTCCCTGATGACTCATAAATGAAATGTATAATTTACAGAAAATTTTTATACCTACCCCAAAAATATATCTAAAAAAGCATTTAGGTAAAAATTAAAAGAGATAAACTGGGCAAGATGGTGCTATTAAAGTTGTTTGTATTCTTACTCTAGTGCCTAAAGTGGATGGGCATAATTGTATGTCAGAAAAACTTTCATCAATTATAATTTTTGTTATAACTTCAAGTAAGGATACTTATTTACTGCCACAATCTTCTAGTGTTTGAAAGATGGCAGATAATGTATTTCTTTCAAGATTGTCTTATAGCTCTTCAGAGTAAGAGGAAAACCTTATTTCAAATACATTCTCATTTGGGAGAGAATAATTAAATATTTTTCTTTTAATAAAAAAAAGTAGTTAGACTCATGAAATCCCAGAATTGGAAGGGCATGTAGAGATTTCAGTCTCACTTCCTACCCAAAATAGGAGTCCCTTCTGCAGTGTCTCTGAGAAGCAGTCCTGTGGTCACTGTTTGCATATTTCCAGTAATAAGAAACACACTATTTGTGAAGCAGCACTTTTTACCAAGATGTCATAAAATTCTTCCATATTGAGCAAAGTCAGCCACCCTGTCCTTAGGACTTCAGCTCAGTGTAAGTTCTTCCCTCTAAAGCAAAGCAAAGTTTACTCTTTTCCTGGTAGTTATTGCACAAGCATTTAGAGATTGCTATTCTATCTATTCTAAGTGTTCTCTTTTGTGGGATCAGTACTTCAAGTTTCTGTAGTTGTTCCATAATAAAGTACAAGTTTGAGATTCCTGGCCATTCTAATAGTTCCTGTGAATATTTGGCAATGACCCCCAGAAATTAATGTTCAGATAATGATTGCAGGTTCCCAATACTTTCTTGTGTATCCCAGGTACTGCTTAATAGTTCAACCTAGGTTGGTCTACCATGTTCTTGGATCAGGGCATTAAGGTTCCAGAGCAGTTCTGGCTCATGTTTAGCTTGGGGGTCAATAAAATATCCCAGATCTTTTAAACATGAACCTTGGCAAAATCATCTCCCTGATCCACTCCTGGTGAAATTTAGGTGATAAAATTTAAATGCAGAGATCTCTATTTTTTTCCCTGCTAAATTTTTCGTAGTTTCCACGGTTCTAGCATTTTGAGCTGACACAGACATGTGGCAAAGTTTGGTGGCCAGTCTAGGGCTTAGCCAAATAAAGATTGTATGGTACCTCTCAAGATGGAACTACCATAAAGATGGCTATCTAGTGAAAACTCTAGACCCTAGGGGAATGGGCTTGGGTAGGAAGACATCCTAGCCTTGAAGGGACCAGATACATAAAGATGTATCAAAAAGGGAGGCAGGCAGAAAAGGAAAAATGGAAGTCTTCTTAAGACAAAATCTGTTGTTTGCAATTTTATCTAGAGTTGGCTAGGAATAGGATTTTTTTTGATATGTTAGTATTTTATTATTTAGAATCCATCATTTATGCAAAAAATGCCATAGGGGTAAGTTAAGGGTGAATTAGTAGTCAAAGAATTTCTGTTGTTCTTATTTAAATTTCTTTAGAGCAGGACTTTTCAATGTCAGCACTATTGACATTTTGAGTAGAGTAATTCTTTGTTTAGGAAAGCTGTCTGTTGAATTAAATGATGTTTAACATCCTCCCTGTTGTACTAGATGTCAGTAGCATCTCCTACTCCAGTTATGCAACCACAAACATGTTGCTAAGTGTCCGCTTGGCAGGTTAAAATTGACCTTGGTTTAGAACAACTGGTCTAATTCAGTAGGTAACTAATAAACTACACCAATCATGGTAAAAACATACTCTGTTAAAGTAGGGGTTAAATACTCAACAGCAAACATTAATGTAGGGAGCATGACCATCAATAACATGTTCCATGCTCTTTTTCATGCATGGTCTATGTAAGGGATTGTGTATGTTTTATCCTTTGCCTTTATGCTATTAGAAAGACTTTGTGGAGATTTCTTGCAAGATCTTCAAAATTTTTAATAACTCATCAAGTAAATATTTGCTGAGCTGAGAAGATGTTCTAGGTAGAATTATATACATAGGGGTTGTGGCAATAAATAAGACAGATAAAAATCCCTGCCTTCATGAAACATACATTAATGTGTGCATGCATGTGTGTCTATTCACACATTTGTGTGTATGTGTGTGCATATGGATACAAGTGTGTGCATGTGTGCTGGAAGTGAAGATGAAAAACGATTAAAAATTTTAAATGATTACAATGCTATGAAGTCACTGAAGTGCTATGAAGATTACTAAAGTAGGGTAAGGCAGAGAATGAAGTGTATTTTTTTGCCGCTGTACAGAAAACAGCCTATTTGAGGAGAGGACATCTGAGTGGAGCACAGAATGATATGAAAGAAAGAACGGTAAAATTTCTTGGGAAAGAATATTTTAGCCAGAGGAAAGATCATTGCTCTGGGCTGTATTGCATCTTTTCCAAACTCCTATGCTGAGTTCCTAACTCCTAGTACCCCAGAATGGTTTGTAGATAAAATCTTTAAAGAGGTATTTTAAGTAAAATGAGATCATATGGGTCCTAATCCAATATGACTGTTTTTTTTTCAAATATATATATTTTAAGATTTTATTTATTTATTTGAAAGAGAGAGAGAGAGAGAGAGTGAGCGAGAGAAAGAGAAAGAGAGAATATGAGCAGGGGGAAGACGAGAGGGAGAGAGAGAAGCAGACTCCCCATTGAGCAGGGAGCCTGATATGGGGCTCCATCTTGGGACCCTGAGATTATGACCTAAGCCAAAGGCAGACACTTAACAACTGAGCCACCAGGGCACCCCATGACTGGTTTATTTATAAGAAGGGATTTGGGGACACCTGGGTAGCTCAGTTGGTTGCACATTTGCCTTTGGCTCAGGTCATGATCCCAGGTCCTGGGATGGAGTCCCACATCAGGGTCCCTTCTTGGCGGGGAGCCTGCTCCTCCCTCTGCCTGCTGCTCCTCCTGCTTATGCTCTCTCTCTCTCTGACAAATAAATAAATAAATAAATAAATAAAATCAATCTTTAAAAAAATAGAAAAAAAGAAAGAAGAGATTTGGACCCAGATGCAGACAGAGTGGCCAGCCATATGAGGATATAGGAAATGGTAGCATCTACAAACCAGGGAGAGAGGCCTCAGGAGAAACCAAACCTACCCATACCTTGATCCTGTCTTTCTAGCCATCAGAACTATGTGGAAATAAATTTCTATTGTTTGAGCCACCCAGGCTGTGGTCTTCTGTTATGGCAGCCTTAGCAAAGAGATGCTGGCATGTCAACTGGGAAGAACTTGACAGGTTTGATCAATGAGGTAAGTCTGAGTGAAAGGAGAGTAGGGTGGTAGGAGGTAGGATTGGAAAGGAAGGCAGGACGTGGTAAGGAGGCTGGATTTTGTTTATAGTAAATGTGAACAGGCTTTTGAGCAGAGGATTGACATGAGTGTTCTACATTTAAAGAAAGGCAATTGCACAACTTGCACAGCTGACTTTGGAGAGCTAGCATGGAAGCAGGAGATTGGTTAGCAGGCACGCGCCCTGACCCACACCAGATAAGCAGTGCTGCGGGTGGCGTAGGTGAGAACTGATTGGAGTCAGAGTGTGTTCGGAGGGTAGAACCAACAGCTTTTGCCAATGGACTGGAAGAACTGTGTAAAGGAAAGAGAAGCTAACCCGAACCTGTACTTTGCACGTGGGTAAAGGACTAACGGTGGTTCTATTTTCTGAGATGGGAAAACCTGGAGGAAGAATTATCTTAACCTTTGAATGTAGGCTGCTGTATTTTGTTAAGTGCACCATGAAATATGTTTCCTTTATTTAGGAAATTCTAAGTGTAACATTGTGGGAAAATGCAAAAAAATATAAGAATATGTAATTGTACTCTTCAGAGTTGAGCACTTTTAACAGCTAATGGTGCATCTTTCTAAACTTTTTTTCCCAGGTATATTTACTCTTTCTCACAATCTCTCTTTCTTTCTCACTCTCTTTCCCTCTTCTGTCACACACACCCACTCACACACACACACACACACACACACACACACACACACACTTAGAAATTGGTTTCTATCATGATTTTAAAAAGTGCCACAATTTCTAAATAAAATAGAATTCAATGGCGCATGCATTTATTTCCCCTTCCTTTTTTTTTTTTTTTTCAGACTTTAAGGGAACTTGTTGGAGTTGTATGTGGAAGGTCAGACAGTGGGTGGTAAAACCACCACTGTGCGGAAAAAGAGTGGCATTCTCAAATGGCAGTGATTGCTGTTATTCTGGGCTCCAGATTCTGGATCTTTGTTTTCAACTGGATTTGGTTTTTATTAAGGTGAATTTTGTTCAATATATCCAAATTTTATTTGTCTGTAATTTTACAAGTGGATCATTTTTGGGGCCTGATGAGAAATTATAAATACCAACCAAAGAAGTGATTTCTTAACTTCTTATTTGGTTAATTATTGCTATTTTAAGCAGTTGAAATCTTTTAATGCAACAATCTATTTTTTATGACATTTTTATGTGATTAAGCCAAATGTGAACAAGGTGATTCAAGAAATCAAATTTACTCTCTGAATTCACCAAGTCTCCAGATGGGAAAAACATAAATGAACAGATTCCATATAAAACATGCAAAGGAAAGGACAGAATAAAGTTAAATTTTTCATCTGAAATACTTTAACAGATCAAAGTTTTTAACCCATAGAGGCACTGTGAAATAAGGCAAGGTAAAAAGTTATGTGTATGGTTCTTACATTATTATGTATTATAGAAAAACATTGTAATATGTTGTTTGTTATTCTGGAATAGAGATTCTCAATCATAAACCAACTGAATCTCCATAGCCCACCCTCTTCTGTTGGTTTTCATCCTTCTCAATCCCCATATAACAAGAAATATACTCTAGAACAAATGAGTTACACAGTGCTGTAAAAGAGAATGAGCAAATTCAGAGGACCAAATACGGCTCTGGGGGAAGGAAACGGATGACATAACCTGCATGAGGTCATTGGAAAGAGAAATGATATCTCTATGCCAGTGATAAGACTTTAATGTTGGCATCTAATTTAGTTCTTGCATCAAGCCTAATGAATGTTACTATTCCATTCTGTAGACAAGCAAACAGACCCAGAGATGTTAAGTGACTTGCCCAAATTCTTCTATCCAGTAACTTGCAAAACAGGATGCAAAATTGACCTGTTGACTTTAAGGCAAAGAGCAAGACCTGTTGACTTCTCTCTTCCATGATCCAATGCCCTCTGCTCTGCATTAGAACACTGCACCAGTATTTACTACAGCATTCATCAGTGGAAGTTTTCATGTGTATGTCATTTGGCTTTAGCTCTTTTGTAGTAAAAATATTTTATAATCATATTTCATATTTTCATAAATAAATAGTCATACTCATCATGTCTTAATCATCTTTATATCTCCAGCCTGTAACACTACACTTTCAACAGAGTAGATGTGAAATAGGCTTTATTTGAAGGGAAATAAGGGTGGGTCTTTTGGGATCTCAAAAAGAGAAATTATCTATGACAACAAAAGTGGATTTTTATTTAAAACCATATTATATATACATTATACATTTAGTACAATATACACAATGAAAATAAAGCAGAAAGAGAAACACGAAAATTTTGTTTAGAAATATAAAGGTGGAATCAATAGTTCCCAAGCTCTATAGACAAAAGATATAATCAGTTCTTTAGAGTTAAATAATTTAAATTAAATAATTTCCTTTAGGGGCGCCTGGGTGGCTTAGTGGGTTAAGCCTCTGCCTTTGGCTCAGGTCATGATCCCAGGGTCCTGGGATCGAGTCCCACATCAGGCTCTCTGCTCAGAGGGGAGCCTGCTTCCCCCCCTCTCTCTGCCTGCCTCTCTGCCTACTTGTGATCTCTATCTGTCAAATAAATAAATAAAATCTTAAAAAAATAATTTCCTTTATTGGGTTAATCTTGTTGAAAGGAGTTAAGAATTTTGTTATTTTAAATGACTTCTCAGTAGTAGTACAATTCTTCCTTGAACTGCTAAGGTTTTATTTTATAAATAGTTACAAAATGTGATAGTTTATGGCTGTGCATATATTTCTCTGTCCAAATGTTAAATTGGCATGTGTAATAAGACAGATTTTGAACTTTTCTTCATTTTTTAATGTTTAGCTAGTAGAGCTTATCTAGGGCATAGCTGATGATATTTATGCAGGCTAATTGGAATAAAAGATGGCCAAATTCCTAATTTTGTGGTGTCATATTAAACAACTGAGTAGTTTTTAACTGTGCATTACTTCTGAATCTTAAGGTTTTATGGTTACTTGTAAATAATTTATATGTCTACTATATTTCTCACAAATAATTTTGTCCTGGCTATAGGAAGATTTCTTTTACAATCAGGTTAGGTGCCAAATATGAGTGTGATTTGTTTCTTGACTTTCAAAACTGGAAAAAGTAAGGATAAAATTTTTAAGATAATGAGGTAATAAATTTTTGTCTTTTATAATTCCCAGTTCCAACAGTTTCTTTATGAAGATCTTTAGTTTAGATCACAAATTTTTCCCATTGTAAAGAAAGGATAACTTTTTGCCATTAAAGCTGACACAAATAGTCTTTTTTCTGGAAAAGGAAGGGTCAGATGCAAGAAAAGTTCCACTCAGAAAGGAAGAGAAAGTAGAAACACAACTGCTTCTCCCAGGGGACTGTGGGAAAGGAAAGACGGAGATCAAATACGCAATGCAGTAAGACTTCAGACTATGTGCCCAAATCTTAGGGAACAAATTGTGTTGTTTAGTTTAAGAGAAAAACCTAAAGCAGAGGAATATTGTGTCCCTACCTTTTTGGAACCCTCAAAAAGGACTACCTTGGTGTGTGTTCTCAAACAACATGTCAGGGTGGGGGATAGTAGCAGTGCACATTAGAGTTGCTGAAGCAAAAGAAGATGCTTGCACAGACAAGACTGACTGGGAGTTCTCAAGCTGAATTTGGACTCTGGTTTCACAGAAGAGATCCCAAAACTTTGAAAAGCTCTTTGAGGGAAATGGGAGTATACCTAAGAGTTTAACTGGTGAACCTGTCAGAGGAGCTTATCATAATAGAGGCAAAGGATATTTCACAAATACTAGAGAAAAGCAGACTCCTCAAAGCAAGGACTCCAAAGGAAGTTACAAGGGACCTCTTAAGAGACCCACAGTGAGGGGCACCTGGGTGGCTCAGTGGGTTAAAGCCTCTGCTTTCGGCTCAGGTCATGATCCCAGGTCCTGGGATAGAGCCCCGCATCAGGCTCTCTGCTCAGCGGGGAGCCTGCTTCCCCTCCTCTCTCTCTCTGCCTGCCTCTCTGCCTACTTGTGATCTCTGTCTGTCAAATAAATAAAGAAAATATTAAAAAAAATATAAAAAAAAGAGACCCACAGTGCAAGAGAAAGCTAAAGTAGAATTGAATTATCAAGATGTGCAAACTGGAGAATATTAGCTATCTGGAGACCAGCAGGGTGTCCACAGACCAGGGTGACTAGAGAGAGCACATTGAGATCTTTTATCTATCAAAATCATAGAGGGGAACATAGGCAGTAACCTCTTCAACATCGGCCACAGCAACTTCTTTCAGGACATGTCCCCAAAGGCAAATTAAACAAAAATGAAAATGAACTTTTGGGAGTTCATCAAGACCAAAAGTTTCTGCACAGTAAGGGAAACAGTCAACGAAACAAAGAGAGCCCTCGAAACAAAGAGGCAGCCCACAGAATGGGAGAAGTTATTTGCAAATGACACTACAAACAAAGGGCTGATATTCAGGATCTATAAAGAACTCCTCAAGCTCAACACACACAAAACAGATAATCACATCAAAAAATGAGCAGAAGACATGAACAGACACTTCTCACAAGATGGGATCAGGAGGAAGACAAACCAAAAGAGACTCTTAATGTCATAAAACAAACTGAGGGGATTTGGGGGGAGGGGTGTTGGGAGATGGTGGTGGGGTTACATTTTATGTTTAAATAAAAATTTTTAAAAAATTAAAATAAATTAATAAATAAGTAAAAAGAAAAAAAAAACAAAAAAAATTGGCTAACAGACACATGAAAAAATGTTCATCATCATTAGCCATCAGGGAGATTCAAATCAAAGCCACATTGAGAAACCTCTTCTAACCTTCCACCAGTTAGGATGGCCAAAGTTAATAAGACAGTAAACAACAAGTGTTGGAAAGGATATGGAGAAAGGGGAACCCTCTTACACTGTTGGTGGGAATGCAAGTTGGTGTAGCCACTTTGGAAAACAGTGTGGAGATTCCTTAAGAAATTAAAAATAGAGCTATCCTATGACCCTGCAATTGCACTACTGGGTATTTGCCCCAAAGATACAGATGTAGTGAAAAGAAGGGCCATCTGTACCCCAATGTTCATAGCAGCAATGGCCACAGTCACCAAACTGTGGAAAGAACCAAGATGCCCTTCAGCAGATGAATGGATATAGAAGATATGGTCCATATATACAATGCAGTATTATGCCTCCATCAGAAAGGATAAATACCCAACTTTTGTATCAACATGGATGGGGCTGGAAGAGATTATACTGAGTGAAATAAGTCAAGCAGAGAGAGTCAATTATCATATGGTTTCACTTGTGGAACATAAGGAATAACACAGAGGACATTGGGAAATGGAGAGGAGAAGTGAGTTGGGGGAAATCAGAGGGGGAGACAAACCATGAGAGATTGTGGACTTTGAGAACAAACTGAGGGTTTTGGAGGGGAGGGGGTTGGGGGGTTGGGTAAGCCTGGTGGTGGGTATTAAGGAGGGCGTGTATTGCATGGAGCACTGGCTGAGGTGCATAAACAATGAATTTGGAACACACACACAAAAATTAAATTAAATTAAAAAATAAATAGTAATATGCTGAAGAGAATAATTAGGTTAATTGAGTTTCAGATGAAAGTAAACTTAAAATTATTTCTCCACACAAAGCACCTAAAAAACATTAACAAATTTACAAATTCTAAAGATGGGCCAAAACCTTCACTAAAGTCCTTTTAAAGGATTTGTTTCTAGAGTCATTTTTAAGAAATAAAATTTATAGTTTCTCTAAATGTAAAATACAAACTTTAATAAAATAGTATGAAACTAATTTTCAGGATTCCCTCTGATTCTGAAGTGAGGCTCTTAGGAAGAATTTGGGTAGGAGATGTCAGGAATAAAACTAAAAAACTGTGCTTTTCATGGTGAGACCTACTATATATTCAATGAAAAAGTTCAGTGTTGAATGTACAATTTCTGACATTATGAGGGCAGATTTTGGTGAAGCATCTTGTCATGGTATACAGAGTGTCTTTCCAAAATTTAGAATCTTATAGAGCAGAACTACATTTTTAATTAGTTGTCAAAGTTTATAGTTGTATACATTCATATTTAGAATTACTGAACTATAATTATTTTGTGGAAAAGCTGATATCACAAAAAATTCTTAAAGGACATTATGTATTTTCTCTGTTCTGCCTACAAACAATCAGACTTTAGAAATGTTTGAACTTAAACCAATCTAAGTGATTTATGATCCTATTACACTTTTTGTAAATGTGTCTTTGAAATGTTGGCTACATTTTTTTCAAATTGGCTGGAAATCTTCGATCAAAGTATTTAATGAATGGTGGAGTCCCAAAACTTCAGCTTTCAAAGTATTTTAAGAAATTGCAATTATTGAAAACAAGCTTGTAACAGGAAAATTATGGGGCTTATATGAACAAATTAAAGGAGAAACTGAAAAAATTAAATAACATGAGCTCTAGTGGATTCAAGATTTAATTTAGACTCCCTTAATTTGATCTACATCTCAGACTGTATTGTATTTGGAAGATGTTTTTCCAGCTGAGAAACTGGAGATGAGAAGCAGTTGTACTTTCCAACCTGGCAAGTCCTGGCTTCTCTACTCTTTCTAAGTTTTGTTTCTAAAGTGATCAGGTTTTGTTTTCTCTCTATCTTTTTTTAATATTGCCATAAATCTGTAATTACAAAGACTGTACAATACAGAAAATGCTTATGATGCATTAAGAGAAAAAGCAGAGTACAAAATTGTATTTTAGAGATGATTGCAATTAGTTTAAAATATATGCATTTGAAAAATATTTTGTAAGATAATTAGAAAATGAAAATAGATATCTTGGTAATATAAATTAATTCTCTTTTTATATCCCAGGTTTTTAAAAAATTATGTTTAGTTAGTCACTGCATGGTACATAACTAGTTTTTGATGAATCGTTGAACAGTACAGCTTATCTCTTTTTTGCCACATTTTACTTTATACACAGATAAGAACAACTAGCTGACTCCCAACATTATACCTAGAGAAGAAGAGAAAATTCAAACTGCATTGATGATTCCATTGAAAATCAAACTTTGAGGTTCTGGTCCAAGATGGTGACATAGGAAGATACATCATGATCAAGTGGGATTTATTCCAGGGATGCAATGATGGTTCAACACCCACAAATCAATCAATGTGATATATCACATTAAGAAAATGAACAACAAAAATAATATGATCATCTCAATAGAAACAGAAAAAAACATTTGAAAAAATTCAACATCCATTCATAATAATAATTCTCAAAAAGTGTGAAGAGAGGATGTACTTCATCATAATAAAGGCCATATATGCCAGAGGCACAGCTAACAAATACTCAGTGGTGAAACACTGAAAGGTTTCCCTCTAAGATCAGGAAAAAGATAAGGGTACCCACTGTCACTACTTTTCTTTTCTTTTCTTTTTTTTTTTTACAGAGTACTAGAAGTTCTAGTCAGAGAAATTAGGCAAGAGGAAGAGAAATAGAAGGTATCCAAACAGAAAAGTAGAAGTAAAACTGTCACTATTTGCAGATGACGTGATTTTACATATAGAAATCCCTAAAGTATCCACCATAAAACTGTTACAGTGAATGAACAAATTCGGTAATTGCAGGATACAAAAATCAATTGTGTTTTTATATACTGATATTGGACTATCAGAAGGAAAAATTAAGAAAACAATCACATTTACAATTGCTTCAACAGACTAAAATACATAAGAATAAATTTAACCAAGGAAGGGAAGTAGGTATTCAGTGAAAACTAAGACGTTGATGAAAGAAACTGAAGACACTAATACATGGAAAGATATTACACACCTACTGATTAGAAGAATTCATATTCTTAAAATATCCATACTTACCCAAAGTAATTGATATATTCAATGCAATACCTATCAAAATTCCAATAGTATTTTCCACAGAAATAGAAAAACAATCCTAAAGTTTGTATGGAACCACAAAAGATCCTGAATAGACAAAGCTATCTTGAGAAAGAAGACTAAAACTAAAGGTATCACACTTCGTGGTTTCAAATTATATCACAAAGCAATAGTAACCCAAACCAGTATGCTAATGACATAAAAACAGACACATACATATCTCAGTAGCACAAAATATAGAGCCCAGAAAAAACTCATGCATATATGGTCAATTACTTTACCAAAAAGTATGAATGAAATTGGACCCTTGTCTTGCACTACCAATGAAATTAACTCAAAATAGGTTAATTAGTGGTATTGAATATAAGATGTGAAGCCATGAAACACTTAAAAAAATAAGTGGTAAGCTCCTTTGTATCTGTTTTGGCAATTTTTTTTTGATTTGTCACCAACAACAGCAAAGATAAACACATAAGGCTATATCAAACTAAAAATTTTCTATACAACAAAGGAAACCATCAACAAAATGAAAAACAATATATGGAATGTAGGGAAATATTTGCAAATATCTGATAAAGATATTTATCTAAAATATATAAGCAATCCATACAACTTAATAGCAAAGCCAAAAAAAAAAACTGATTAAAAAATTGGCAGAGAAAAAAAAAAAAAGGGACGCTTGGGTGGCTCAGTTGGTTAAGCGGCTGCCTTCGGCTCGGGTCATGATCCCAGCGTCCTGGGATCGAGTCCCACATTGGGCTCCTTGCTTGGCAGGGAGCCTGCTTCTCCCTCTGCCTCTGCCTGCCTCTCTGTCTGCCTGTGCTCGCTCTCTCTCTCTAACAAATAAATAAATTTAAAAAAATCTTTAAAAAAAAATTGGCAGAGGAATTGCCCTTTGGACATCTTTCCAAAGGTATCCAAATGGTCAGCAGGTACATGAAAAGGTGCTCTACATCACTAATCATCAGGGAATGCCAATCAAAACCACTAGGAAATATCATGGACACCTTTTAGAATGGCTATCACCAAGAAGACAAGAGATAACAAGTGTTGGAGGATGTAGAGAAAAGGGAATCTTTGTGGACTGTTGGAAATGTAAATTACTTCAGCCACTATGGAAAAGAGTATGGAAGTTCTTCAAAAAATTAAAAACCACACTACCATATGATCCAGCAATCCTACTTCTGGGTATCTCTCCAAAGGAAATGAAAGCAGGACAATTGAAGAGATCCCTGCATTTCTGTGTTCATTGCAGCATTATTCACAATAGCCAGGATATGGAAGCAACCTAAGTGTTGACAGATGAGTGGACAGAAAAGACATGGTTCACAAATACAATGGAATATTACTCAGTGGTGAGAAAGAAGGAAATTCTGCCTTTTGCAACAACATGGATGGAATTTGAGAGTACTATGCTAGGTGAAATAAGCCAAACAGAAAGACAGATACAGCATGCTATCACTTATATATGGAATCTAAAAAGGAAGAAAGAAGAAGAAGAAGAAGGAAGAAGAAGAAGAAGGAAGAAGAAAAGAAGAAGAAGAAGAAGAAGAAGAAGAAGAAGAAGAAGAAGAAGAA
>RCUC01172237.1:0-17770 GCA_003697995.1 Taxidea taxus jeffersonii
TTGAGTTTCCTTCTCTTGATTGTGTCTAACAATCATGGGAGGGATGACTTTATGGAATATTCTAGAATGGGATGACACACTTTCATTTTCTATTCACAGTTTGAGAGTGAAATGTCCATTGATAAGTAATCTTTTATGACATTCTTCATATTCATCAGGATATACCTAGATGTGTTTCTTTTATATGGAAACTGATTGTATCTCAGTGTGCATATTCAGCTCTTTTCTCAGCCCAAGGATATTATTTTTCATGCAGCCCATTTTTTCTTCCCAAACACCCATTCTTTGCTTGCTAGGCCTTCGACCACTCTTTTACCTTTTCCCACATGACTTCTACTTTTTTCATTCTTATGCTTTCAGATATATCTGGCTATTGATCTGGTCATTCATCAGTCAAACTCCTTTATTTATTACATACTGATTTGCCTTAGTTTGTAAATAATTATTTGAATCTCTAGAAAATCCTTTTTTGGGGGGGTACTGTATTTGAATCTTCTTAAGTGTTCATGATTAATTTTTATTCAGGAGATCACCTGTCTCACGCAGCAATTCTATCTCACAATGTATGTTCACACTGTTAGTCTAATCTATTTATTTTAGGTTCTGGGGGCTGTATGGATAGGAAATTATTTCCCCTGCCAGCACACTGGAGCTCAGGCCAGCTGGTGGGAATCCTTTTGTGATGGTCTGATCCATAAGTTTATGGGCTACAGGCAGAATGTCAGCACACTTATAGCACACTTATGGTGTTCCTGGAAGAAGCCTATTCTCTGTCTTCCTATGGTTTCTTAGCTGAGTGAAGATAAGGAAAACTTTTCATTTGCAGTATTGGAAACTAGTAGATAGGTTATACAGAGAAAAGACCCATAACCCAAGAATCCTATACATGGCCAAGATACATTCACATGTCAGGGTGAAAGACATGATCTCAGGGATAGGCAAGAACTCAGATTGAATGCCACCCAAATTCCCTATATTTAGAAAATTTGTGAGAGAAGACTAGAATAAAACAACAAATTAACCAAAGCAGAGACCTCAACCTGGACCAAAATTAAGAGACACAACCTGGACCAAAGTGTTGTTGAGGCAGTGTGGCCCAAGAATTGTGCATGCAAGCTCAAGGGCTCAACTGAATTTAATTCTTGACTGTCACACATTTGCTCTATGACATTGGGCAAATATTTAACATCTCTTTGTCTCATTTTTTTCACTTACAGAATAAGAAGTAGGAATAATGGCAGGACTTATCCCACAGCATGGTTATAAAGAACAAGTGAGTTAATAAATGTAAAAACATTTAGAAGAGACCCTGGCACATAATATATGATCAGTAAAAGTTATCACATTAGTATTCTACATATCAATTTAAGAAAACACTGTCTAACAGTATAAGTGCTGGATAAAGACTCTTGAAATAGAAGAACATTTCATAAGGGAAATTTTGATACGGTAATCACTAAATTATCTTAGCAAACCATTGGTATGTGAGGAAAGAAAGGCAAGATAAAAATAACCCAAAGGATGGGGGATTATGTAAGGAAGGAAGAATGTGGGGAATGTAAAAGTATTTCAGAGTCTTATATATATTTGGGAGGTGGGGAAGCAGGTAGGATTAGAACATTATGGTGGGGAAACAAGAATGTAGTTTGTATCTTGTTTTTAAAGCAATCATAGTGACATATGTGTTTGATTAAGAGAGCAGGGAAAGAGATGGTAACCATTAAGGGAATGGAAAAATACACCAGAAACTTTAAATTAACATGGAGGACATAGGAATGAGCAGCAATTCAATCAAACTCACAAAACCAAGGGGAAGAAAAATAAGGAAACAACAATGTAAGTAAGTAGGAAACAATGGAGTAAAGTGAAAGGAAAAAAATCAACAACAGTAGGCTTTCTGCTAAATGTATATAGACTGGGTTCACCTATTAAAAGTCAGAAATTGCTACTTCAGTTTAAAAAACAAAATTCGGATCTGTGAAATTTACAAGTGCATGTTAAAAGTAAAAAATTTCTTCCTTCCTTCCTTTCCTCTTTCTCTTCTTCCTTCTAATAAAGGGACTGGGCACACAAGGAATTGCAAAACAAAAGAAAACTGCAATGACAATATCAATATTATACAAGATGAAATTCAAAGTTAAAAACACTTAGAATAAACTGACATATTGTGTGATGATAGGAATCTAAGTTGAAGATTTGCCATAAATGACAACACAGTGAAAAATATACAAAGCAAAAATTATCAAAAATGCAAGGAAAGCCTATGTAAGTATAATGATAGTGAAAGATTTTTTATCATATCTTTCTTAGAAATAGATCAATTTATCAATTTACAGCCAGAAAAATAAGTATTTATTTAGCAAACTTGATGTGTTTGATGTATAGATCTTACATTCTTCATGTAGAGAATGTGATTTTTTTCAAGTACCTCAGTAATAAGCAATTAATCAGATATTCAGCCACAAAGAAATCTATACTAAATTTTAAAAAAAGGGGAAGAGGGGCACCTGGGTGGCTCAGTCATTAAGTGTCTGACTTTGGTTCAGGTCATGATCCTAGAGTCCTGGGACAAAGCCCCACATCTGGCTCCCTGCTCAGCTGGCAGCCTGCTTCTCCCTCTGCCTCTGCCTGTCGCTCTGCCTACTTATGCTCTCTATCTCTCTGTCAGATAAATAAATAAAATCTTTAAAAAAAAAAGGGAAGACTTTTTAGGACATAAACCTGTTAAAAGTAGAAATAAATAATAAAATAAGACCCCTTCAAAAACTTAAAATGCTTAAAAAGTAAGAAATAGTATCAGATAATATTTGGATCAAAAAAGGAAATTAAAAGGAAAAAATTTTTCTAGACATCAGTGGGAAGAATACTTTTTTTCAAATTTCAAAACCTAACAACTAACAGTTTTCAGGAAAAAAAATATAATTTAAATACTACTACCATTAAAAAGTAAAGATAAAATAACTAGCTACTTACCTTAATGATTTTGAAAAAGAACAAAAAGTTGGGAAATGAAAATTAACTGATATAAGACCTGAACTTAATGAAATAGAAAAAAATTATTGAAAAGATAAATTCATCCCAAAGCAAGTCCTTTGAAAGAGAACTATATTTTTTATTAAGCTTTACCTAAGGATCTGATAAGATCAGACCCCAGCAAAACAACAACAATAACAACAAAAATCAAATAGTTCACTCAAATTTGGATAATTCCAGGATGGCTTGAAAAGATTCTAAGGTATGGGTATGGGATAGGAAGGACAGATAGAGTAGCCCAGTATTTTCAGGGAGCAGAGTTGTCAACACCACTTGCTCACGAGGGGACAAAGAAAGGACACTATAATCAAAACTTGGAGAGAACTGTGCAGAAGAGTCACCTTCTATGGCTTTCAGTGGAGTCAAAACCAGCCTGATATGACCCTGGAGGGACCCTGGAGGGGGTATATACTACACATGAGCCTCACTCTACTCTGTCCTTCCTATCTCCTGCTGGAAATCTCCATTGGTAAATCTAACTGAAGCCAGAGTGCCTGGAATTCACGGATTCAGTCTATACATGCTCACCTCCTGTGGCATACAGCAGAGGGAAGAACAGTGGAGTTCATCTGGAGGAGCAAACACGTATCCAGCACATTATCAGATCCAGAGCATAAATTCTCAATCTCAAGTAGTACCTTTCACAGATTATATGCTGGGAAATTGTAGATTGTCGCTTAATAATCTGAGACACACAGTACAGAGAGTAATTAATAAACTACTGATCTAAATTATAATGTTGGTGGGTTTTCTTTGTGGAAAAGAAGAAATAATTGAACAATTATTTTATTTTTTAAATTTTTAAAATTTTTATTGTATTATGTTAGTATTAAGAAACAATTGTTTTAGTGATGATTTTATTCCAACATCAGGTTGAGAAAGCTTTTACAGTACAATTATAATTTGTTATTGTCAAGAGTGTAATTTATTTAAAGTTTTGAAATAATATAGAGATTTCAATTAAAAAGTTCCAAGAGCTTATTTAAAAAATTTAAAGAGCATTAATAACCCAAATTGCATCAATAGGTAAGTGACCCATATGCTACTCAAGGGAATTGAGATTGGAATCTCACTTTGATTAAAGACAGATTGTCCCCATCTGGTGAAGAGAGGAATACAGCAGCTTTTATGGTGACTTCTGTTTTACTAGTCACCTCGTAGTATTGCCTTTCGCTACCCTGTAGTTTTACGGTCATGCTGTTGGCACTGAAGAAACTCAAATGTGAAGCACCAATTAGTAATCTAACCAATATTAATTAGAACTGTGACTTGACATTTCAGGCTGCTACGGACATTTCAAAATGGTGTCTTCACCTTTGCCAAAGAAATTCAATTTTTATCAACTGCTGCAGGTTAAGGGGGTTTTTGTGCAGAATTAAAGAATACATGTGATACGATATAGGTTTATTTTCCTAGCTTCTATTCATGTGTGCATTCCATGCATTCCTCTTCTTTGATTCCATCGTGCCATACAGTACTACACGAATGATTAACCACCCAAAAGCTGTCATTTCTAAGATTAGTTGACTGGGACACTGCAGTAGTGTTTAAACCTTTATGTAGCAATAATAACACTTAAAACACTAAGATATGGAAGAGACTGAGGTCTGTCCCATTTCTTTGACTTCCTGGTCTCTTTCCTTTATATAACTCTTTGAAATCTCCAAGAGTTACACCAGTACCTTTCATATAATTTCATGTATGATGCCAAGAAATAGAATAATTGAAAATAAGGGAGGACAGACATCTCAGGGATAATCTGTTATAAACTCGAGTTTTAAGGATGAGGAAGATGAGGTCTAGAGACATAAATTGCATAGAGGACACAGCCATTCGTGGCCAGAATGTTAGGGATCAGCTCAAAATCCTAGAACATTGGGAACAAAACAGAACTAGAAACCTATCCCTTGGTGTCTAATTAATAGCTTTCTTCATTATTCCCTGATGACTCATAAATGAAATGTATAATTTACAGAAAATTTTTATACCTACCCCAAAAATATATCTAAAAAAGCATTTAGGTAAAAATTAAAAGAGATAAACTGGGCAAGATGGTGCTATTAAAGTTGTTTGTATTCTTACTCTAGTGCCTAAAGTGGATGGGCATAATTGTATGTCAGAAAAACTTTCATCAATTATAATTTTTGTTATAACTTCAAGTAAGGATACTTATTTACTGCCACAATCTTCTAGTGTTTGAAAGATGGCAGATAATGTATTTCTTTCAAGATTGTCTTATAGCTCTTCAGAGTAAGAGGAAAACCTTATTTCAAATACATTCTCATTTGGGAGAGAATAATTAAATATTTTTCTTTTAATAAAAAAAAGTAGTTAGACTCATGAAATCCCAGAATTGGAAGGGCATGTAGAGATTTCAGTCTCACTTCCTACCCAAAATAGGAGTCCCTTCTGCAGTGTCTCTGAGAAGCAGTCCTGTGGTCACTGTTTGCATATTTCCAGTAATAAGAAACACACTATTTGTGAAGCAGCACTTTTTACCAAGATGTCATAAAATTCTTCCATATTGAGCAAAGTCAGCCACCCTGTCCTTAGGACTTCAGCTCAGTGTAAGTTCTTCCCTCTAAAGCAAAGCAAAGTTTACTCTTTTCCTGGTAGTTATTGCACAAGCATTTAGAGATTGCTATTCTATCTATTCTAAGTGTTCTCTTTTGTGGGATCAGTACTTCAAGTTTCTGTAGTTGTTCCATAATAAAGTACAAGTTTGAGATTCCTGGCCATTCTAATAGTTCCTGTGAATATTTGGCAATGACCCCCAGAAATTAATGTTCAGATAATGATTGCAGGTTCCCAATACTTTCTTGTGTATCCCAGGTACTGCTTAATAGTTCAACCTAGGTTGGTCTACCATGTTCTTGGATCAGGGCATTAAGGTTCCAGAGCAGTTCTGGCTCATGTTTAGCTTGGGGGTCAATAAAATATCCCAGATCTTTTAAACATGAACCTTGGCAAAATCATCTCCCTGATCCACTCCTGGTGAAATTTAGGTGATAAAATTTAAATGCAGAGATCTCTATTTTTTTCCCTGCTAAATTTTTCGTAGTTTCCACGGTTCTAGCATTTTGAGCTGACACAGACATGTGGCAAAGTTTGGTGGCCAGTCTAGGGCTTAGCCAAATAAAGATTGTATGGTACCTCTCAAGATGGAACTACCATAAAGATGGCTATCTAGTGAAAACTCTAGACCCTAGGGGAATGGGCTTGGGTAGGAAGACATCCTAGCCTTGAAGGGACCAGATACATAAAGATGTATCAAAAAGGGAGGCAGGCAGAAAAGGAAAAATGGAAGTCTTCTTAAGACAAAATCTGTTGTTTGCAATTTTATCTAGAGTTGGCTAGGAATAGGATTTTTTTTGATATGTTAGTATTTTATTATTTAGAATCCATCATTTATGCAAAAAATGCCATAGGGGTAAGTTAAGGGTGAATTAGTAGTCAAAGAATTTCTGTTGTTCTTATTTAAATTTCTTTAGAGCAGGACTTTTCAATGTCAGCACTATTGACATTTTGAGTAGAGTAATTCTTTGTTTAGGAAAGCTGTCTGTTGAATTAAATGATGTTTAACATCCTCCCTGTTGTACTAGATGTCAGTAGCATCTCCTACTCCAGTTATGCAACCACAAACATGTTGCTAAGTGTCCGCTTGGCAGGTTAAAATTGACCTTGGTTTAGAACAACTGGTCTAATTCAGTAGGTAACTAATAAACTACACCAATCATGGTAAAAACATACTCTGTTAAAGTAGGGGTTAAATACTCAACAGCAAACATTAATGTAGGGAGCATGACCATCAATAACATGTTCCATGCTCTTTTTCATGCATGGTCTATGTAAGGGATTGTGTATGTTTTATCCTTTGCCTTTATGCTATTAGAAAGACTTTGTGGAGATTTCTTGCAAGATCTTCAAAATTTTTAATAACTCATCAAGTAAATATTTGCTGAGCTGAGAAGATGTTCTAGGTAGAATTATATACATAGGGGTTGTGGCAATAAATAAGACAGATAAAAATCCCTGCCTTCATGAAACATACATTAATGTGTGCATGCATGTGTGTCTATTCACACATTTGTGTGTATGTGTGTGCATATGGATACAAGTGTGTGCATGTGTGCTGGAAGTGAAGATGAAAAACGATGAAAAATTTTAAATGATTACAATGCTATGAAGTCACTGAAGTGCTATGAAGATTACTAAAGTAGGGTAAGGCAGAGAATGAAGTGTATTTTTTTGCCGCTGTACAGAAAACAGCCTATTTGAGGAGAGGACATCTGAGTGGAGCACAGAATGATATGAAAGAAAGAACGGTAAAATTTCTTGGGAAAGAATATTTTAGCCAGAGGAAAGATCATTGCTCTGGGCTGTATTGCATCTTTTCCAAACTCCTATGCTGAGTTCCTAACTCCTAGTACCCCAGAATGGTTTGTAGATAAAATCTTTAAAGAGGTATTTTAAGTAAAATGAGATCATATGGGTCCTAATCCAATATGACTGTTTTTTTTTCAAATATATATATTTTAAGATTTTATTTATTTATTTGAAAGAGAGAGAGAGAGAGAGAGTGAGCGAGAGAAAGAGAAAGAGAGAATATGAGCAGGGGGAAGACGAGAGGGAGAGAGAGAAGCAGACTCCCCATTGAGCAGGGAGCCTGATATGGGGCTCCATCTTGGGACACTGAGATTATGACCTAAGCCAAAGGCAGACACTTAACAACTGAGCCACCAGGGCACCCCATGACTGGTTTATTTATAAGAAGGGATTTGGGGACACCTGGGTAGCTCAGTTGGTTGCACATTTGCCTTTGGCTCAGGTCATGATCCCAGGTCCTGGGATGGAGTCCCACATCAGGGTCCCTTCTTGGCGGGGAGCCTGCTCCTCCCTCTGCCTGCTGCTCCTCCTGCTTATGCTCTCTCTCTCTCTGACAAATAAATAAATAAATAAATAAATAAAATCAATCTTTAAAAAAAATAGAAAAAAAGAAAGAAGAGATTTGGACCCAGATGCAGACAGAGTGGCCAGCCATATGAGGATATAGGAAATGGTAGCATCTACAAACCAGGGAGAGAGGCCTCAGGAGAAACCAAACCTACCCATACCTTGATCCTGTCTTTCTAGCCATCAGAACTATGTGGAAATAAATTTCTATTGTTTGAGCCACCCAGGCTGTGGTCTTCTGTTATGGCAGCCTTAGCAAAGAGATGCTGGCATGTCAACTGGGAAGAACTTGACAGGTTTGATCAATGAGGTAAGTCTGAGTGAAAGAAGAGTAGGGTGGTAGGAGGTAGGATTGGAAAGGAAGGCAGGACGTGGTAAGGAGGCTGGATTTTGTTTATAGTAAATGTGAACAGGCTTTTGAGCAGAGGATTGACATGAGTGTTCTACATTTAAAGAAAGGCAATTGCACAACTTGCACAGCTGACTTTGGAGAGCTAGCATGGAAGCAGGAGATTGGTTAGCAGGCACGCGCCCTGACCCACACCAGATAAGCAGTGCTGCGGGTGGCGTAGGTGAGAACTGATTGGAGTCAGAGTGTGTTCGGAGGGTAGAACCAACAGCTTTTGCCAATGGACTGGAAGAACTGTGTAAAGGAAAGAGAAGCTAACCCGAACCTGTACTTTGCACGTGGGTAAAGGACTAACGGTGGTTCTATTTTCTGAGATGGGAAAACCTGGAGGAAGAATTATCTTAACCTTTGAATGTAGGCTGCTGTATTTTGTTAAGTGCACCATGAAATATGTTTCCTTTATTTAGGAAATTCTAAGTGTAACATTGTGGGAAAATGCAAAAAAATATAAGAATATGTAATTGTACTCTTCAGAGTTGAGCACTTTTAACAGCTAATGGTGCATCTTTCTAAACTTTTTTTCCCAGGTATATTTACTCTTTCTCACAATCTCTCTTTCTTTCTCACTCTCTTTCCCTCTTCTGTCACACACACCCACTCACACACACACACACACACACACACACACACACACACACTTAGAAATTGGTTTCTATCATGATTTTAAAAAGTGCCACAATTTCTAAATAAAATAGAATTCAATGGCGCATGCATTTATTTCCCCTTCCTTTTTTTTTTTTTTTTCAGACTTTAAGGGAACTTGTTGGAGTTGTATGTGGAAGGTCAGACAGTGGGTGGTAAAACCACCACTGTGCGGAAAAAGAGTGGCATTCTCAAATGGCAGTGATTGCTGTTATTCTGGGCTCCAGATTCTGGATCTTTGTTTTCAACTGGATTTGGTTTTTATTAAGGTGAATTTTGTTCAATATATCCAAATTTTATTTGTCTGTAATTTTACAAGTGGATCATTTTTGGGGCCTGATGAGAAATTATAAATACCAACCAAAGAAGTGATTTCTTAACTTCTTATTTGGTTAATTATTGCTATTTTAAGCAGTTGAAATCTTTTAATGCAACAATCTATTTTTTATGACATTTTTATGTGATTAAGCCAAATGTGAACAAGGTGATTCAAGAAATCAAATTTACTCTCTGAATTCACCAAGTCTCCAGATGGGAAAAACATAAATGAACAGATTCCATATAAAACATGCAAAGGAAAGGACAGAATAAAGTTAAATTTTTCATCTGAAATACTTTAACAGATCAAAGTTTTTAACCCATAGAGGCACTGTGAAATAAGGCAAGGTAAAAAGTTATGTGTATGGTTCTTACATTATTATGTATTATAGAAAAACATTGTAATATGTTGTTTGTTATTCTGGAATAGAGATTCTCAATCATAAACCAACTGAATCTCCATAGCCCACCCTCTTCTGTTGGTTTTCATCCTTCTCAATCCCCATATAACAAGAAATATACTCTAGAACAAATGAGTTACACAGTGCTGTAAAAGAGAATGAGCAAATTCAGAGGACCAAATACGGCTCTGGGGGAAGGAAACGGATGACATAACCTGCATGAGGTCATTGGAAAGAGAAATGATATCTCTATGCCAGTGATAAGACTTTAATGTTGGCATCTAATTTAGTTCTTGCATCAAGCCTAATGAATGTTACTATTCCATTCTGTAGACAAGCAAACAGACCCAGAGATGTTAAGTGACTTGCCCAAATTCTTCTATCCAGTAACTTGCAAAACAGGATGAAAAATTGACCTGTTGACTTTAAGGCAAAGAGCAAGACCTGTTGACTTCTCTCTTCCATGATCCAATGCCCTCTGCTCTGCATTAGAACACTGCACCAGTATTTACTACAGCATTCATCAGTGGAAGTTTTCATGTGTATGTCATTTGGCTTTAGCTCTTTTGTAGTAAAAATATTTTATAATCATATTTCATATTTTCATAAATAAATAGTCATACTCATCATGTCTTAATCATCTTTATATCTTCAGCCTGTAACACTACACTTTCAACAGAGTAGATGTGAAATAGGCTTTATTTGAAGGGAAATAAGGGTGGGTCTTTTGGGATCTCAAAAAGAGAAATTATCTATGACAACAAAAGTGGATTTTTATTTAAAACCATATTATATATACATTATACATTTAGTACAATATACACAATGAAAATAAAGCAGAAAGAGAAACACGAAAATTTTGTTTAGAAATATAAAGGTGGAATCAATAGTTCCCAAGCTCTATAGACAAAAGATATAATCAGTTCTTTAGAGTTAAATAATTTAAATTAAATAATTTCCTTTAGGGGCGCCTGGGTGGCTTAGTGGGTTAAGCCTCTGCCTTTGGCTCAGGTCATGATCCCAGGGTCCTGGGATCGAGTCCCACATCAGGCTCTCTGCTCAGAGGGGAGCCTGCTTCCCCCCCTCTCTCTGCCTGCCTCTCTGCCTACTTGTGATCTCTATCTGTCAAATAAATAAATAAAATCTTAAAAAAATAATTTCCTTTATTGGGTTAATCTTGTTGAAAGGAGTTAAGAATTTTGTTATTTTAAATGACTTCTCAGTAGTAGTACAATTCTTCCTTGAACTGCTAAGGTTTTATTTTATAAATAGTTACAAAATGTGATAGTTTATGGCTGTGCATATATTTCTCTGTCCAAATGTTAAATTGGCATGTGTAATAAGACAGATTTTGAACTTTTCTTCATTTTTTAATGTTTAGCTAGTAGAGCTTATCTAGGGCATAGCTGATGATATTTATGCAGGCTAATTGGAATAAAAGATGGCCAAATTCCTAATTTTGTGGTGTCATATTAAACAACTGAGTAGTTTTTAACTGTGCATTACTTCTGAATCTTAAGGTTTTATGGTTACTTGTAAATAATTTATATGTCTACTATATTTCTCACAAATAATTTTGTCCTGGCTATAGGAAGATTTCTTTTACAATCAGGTTAGGTGCCAAATATGAGTGTGATTTGTTTCTTGACTTTCAAAACTGGAAAAAGTAAGGATAAAATTTTTAAGATAATGAGGTAATAAATTTTTGTCTTTTATAATTCCCAGTTCCAACAGTTTCTTTATGAAGATCTTTAGTTTAGATCACAAATTTTTCCCATTGTAAAGAAAGGATAACTTTTTGCCATTAAAGCTGACACAAATAGTCTTTTTTCTGGAAAAGGAAGGGTCAGATGCAAGAAAAGTTCCACTCAGAAAGGAAGAGAAAGTAGAAACACAACTGCTTCTCCCAGGGGACTGTGGGAAAGGAAAGACGGAGATCAAATACGCAATGCAGTAAGACTTCAGACTATGTGCCCAAATCTTAGGGAACAAATTGTGTTGTTTAGTTTAAGAGAAAAACCTAAAGCAGAGGAATATTGTGTCCCTACCTTTTTGGAACCCTCAAAAAGGACTACCTTGGTGTGTGTTCTCAAACAACATGTCAGGGTGGGGGATAGTAGCAGTGCACATTAGAGTTGCTGAAGCAAAAGAAGATGCTTGCACAGACAAGACTGACTGGGAGTTCTCAAGCTGAATTTGGACTCTGGTTTCACAGAAGAGATCCCAAAACTTTGAAAAGCTCTTTGAGGGAAATGGGAGTATACCTAAGAGTTTAACTGGTGAACCTGTCAGAGGAGCTTATCATAATAGAGGCAAAGGATATTTCACAAATACTAGAGAAAAGCAGACTCCTCAAAGCAAGGACTCCAAAGGAAGTTACAAGGGACCTCTTAAGAGACCCACAGTGAGGGGCACCTGGGTGGCTCAGTGGGTTAAAGCCTCTGCTTTCGGCTCAGGTCATGATCCCAGGTCCTGGGATAGAGCCCCGCATCAGGCTCTCTGCTCAGCGGGGAGCCTGCTTCCCCTCCTCTCTCTCTCTGCCTGCCTCTCTGCCTACTTGTGATCTCTGTCTGTCAAATAAATAAAGAAAATATTAAAAAAAATTTAAAAAAAAGAGACCCACAGTGCAAGAGAAAGCTAAAGTAGAATTGAATTATCAAGATGTGCAAACTGGAGAATATTAGCTATCTGGAGACCAGCAGGGTGTCCACAGACCAGGGTGACTAGAGAGAGCACATTGAGATCTTTTATCTATCAAAATCATAGAGGGGAACATAGGCAGTAACCTCTTCAACATCGGCCACAGCAACTTCTTTCAGGACATGTCCCCAAAGGCAAATTAAACAAAAATGAAAATGAACTTTTGGGAGTTCATCAAGACCAAAAGTTTCTGCACAGTAAGGGAAACAGTCAACGAAACAAAGAGAGCCCTCGAAACAAAGAGGCAGCCCACAGAATGGGAGAAGTTATTTGCAAATGACACTACAGACAAAGGGCTGATATTCAGGATCTACAAAGAACTCCTCAAGCTCAACACACACAAAACAGATAATCACATCAAAAAATGAGCAGAAGACATGAACAGACACTTCTCACAAGATGGGATCAGGAGGAAGACAAACCAAAAGAGACTCTTAATGTCATAAAACAAACTGAGGGGATTTGGGGGGAGGGGTGTTGGGAGATGGTGGTGGGGTTACATTTTATGTTTAAATAAAAATTTTTAAAAAATTAAAATAAATTAATAAATAAGTAAAAAGGAAAAAAAACAAAAAAAATTGGCTAACAGACACATGAAAAAATGTTCATCATCATTAGCCATCAGGGAGATTCAAATCAAAGCCACATTGAGAAACCTCTTCTAACCTTCCACCAGTTAGGATGGCCAAAGTTAATAAGACAGTAAACAACAAGTGTTGGAAAGGATATGGAGAAAGGGGAACCCTCTTACACTGTTGGTGGGAATGCAAGTTGGTGTAGCCACTTTGGAAAACAGTGTGGAGATTCCTTAAGAAATTAAAAATAGAGCTATCCTATGACCCTGCAATTGCACTACTGGGTATTTGCCCCAAAGATACAGATGTAGTGAAAAGAAGGGCCATCTGTACCCCAATGTTCATAGCAGCAATGGCCACAGTCACCAAACTGTGGAAAGAACCAAGATGCCCTTCAGCAGATGAATGGATATAGAAGATATGGTCCATATATACAATGCAGTATTATGCCTCCATCAGAAAGGATAAATACCCAACTTTTGTATCAACATGGATGGGGCTGGAAGAGATTATACTGAGTGAAATAAGTCAAGCAGAGAGAGTCAATTATCATATGGTTTCACTTGTGGAACATAAGGAATAACACAGAGGACATTGGGAAATGGAGAGGAGAAGTGAGTTGGGGGAAATCAGAGGGGGAGACAAACCATGAGAGATTGTGGACTTTGAGAACAAACTGAGGGTTTTGGAGGGGAGGGGGTTGGGGGGTTGGGTAAGCCTGGTGGTGGGTATTAAGGAGGGCGTGTATTGCATGGAGCACTGGCTGAGGTGCATAAACAATGAATTTGGAACACACACACAAAAATTAAATTAAATTAAAAAATAAATAGTAATATGCTGAAGAGAATAATTAGGTTAATTGAGTTTCAGATGAAAGTAAACTTAAAATTATTTCTCCACACAAAGCACCTAAAAAACATTAACAAATTTACAAATTCTAAAGATGGGCCAAAACCTTCACTAAAGTCCTTTTAAAGGATTTGTTTCTAGAGTCATTTTTAAGAAATAAAATTTATAGTTTCTCTAAATGTAAAATACAAACTTTAATAAAATAGTATGAAACTAATTTTCAGGATTCCCTCTGATTCTGAAGTGAGGCTCTTAGGAAGAATTTGGGTAGGAGATGTCAGGAATAAAACTAAAACTGTGCTTTTCATGGTGAGACCTACTATATATTCAATGAAAAAGTTCAGTGTTGAATGTACAATTTCTGACATTATGAGGGCAGATTTTGGTGAAGCATCTTGTCATGGTATACAGAGTGTCTTTCCAAAATTTAGAATCTTATAGAGCAGAACTACATTTCTAATTAGTTGTCAAAGTTTATAGTTGTATACATTCATATTTAGAATTACTGAACTATAATTATTTTGTGGAAAAGCTGATATCACAAAAAATTCTTAAAGGACATTATGTATTTTCTCTGTTCTGCCTACAAACAATCAGACTTTAGAAATGTTTGAACTTAAACCAATCTAAGTGATTTATGATCCTATTACACTTTTTGTAAATGTGTCTTTGAAATGTTGGCTACATTTTTTTCAAATTGGCTGGAAATCTTCGATCAAAGTATTTAATGAATGGTGGAGTCCCAAAACTTCAGCTTTCAAAGTATTTTAAGAAATTGCAATTATTGAAAACAAGCTTGTAACAGGAAAATTATGGGGCTTATATGAACAAATTAAAGGAGAAACTGAAAAAATTAAATAACATGAGCTCTAGTGGATTCAAGATTTAATTTAGACTCCCTTAATTTGATCTACATCTCAGACTGTATTGTATTTGGAAGATGTTTTTCCAGCTGAGAAACTGGAGATGAGAAGCAGTTGTACTTTCCAACCTGGCAAGTCCTGGCTTCTCTACTCTTTCTAAGTTTTGTTTCTAAAGTGATCAGGTTTTGTTTTCTCTCTATCTTTTTTTAATATTGCCATAAATCTGTAATTACAAAGACTGTACAATACAGAAAATGCTTATGATGCATTAAGAGAAAAAGCAGAGTACAAAATTGTATTTTAGAGATGATTGCAATTAGTTTAAAATATATGCATTTGAAAAATATTTTGTAAGATAATTAGAAAATGAAAATAGATATCTTGGTAATATAAATTAATTCTCTTTTTATATCCCAGGTTTTTAAAAAATTATGTTTAGTTAGTCACTGCATGGTACATAACTAGTTTTTGATGAATCGTTGAACAGTACAGCTTATCTCTTTTTTGCTACATTTTACTTTATACACAGATAAGAACAACTAGCTGACTCCCAACATTATACCTAGAGAAGAAGAGAAAATTCAAACTGCATTGATGATTCCATTGAAAATCAAACTTTGAGGTTCTGGTCCAAGATGGTGACATAGGAAGATACATCATGATCAAGTGGGATTTATTCCAGGGATGCAATGATGGTTCAACACCCACAAATCAATCAATGTGATATATCACATTAAGAAAATGAACGACAAAAATAATATGATCATCTCAATAGAAACAGAAAAAAACATTTGAAAAAATTCAACATCCATTCATAATAATAATTCTCAAAAAGTGTGAAGAGAGGATGTACTTCATCATAATAAAGGCCATATATGCCAGAGGCACAGCTAACAAATACTCAGTGGTGAAACACTGAAAGGTTTCCCTCTAAGATCAGGAAAAAGATAAGGGTACCCACTGTCACTACTTTTCTTTTCTTTTCTTTTTTTTTTTTACAGAGTACTAGAAGTTCTAGTCAGAGAAATTAGGCAAGAGGAAGAGAAATAGAAGGTATCCAAACAGAAAAGTAGAAGTAAAACTGTCACTATTTGCAGATGACGTGATTTTACATATAGAAATCCCTAAAGTATCCACCATAAAACTGTTACAGTGAATGAACAAATTCGGTAATTGCAGGATACAAAAATCAATTGTGTTTTTATATACTGATATTGGACTATCAGAAGGAAAAATTAAGAAAACAATCACATTTACAATTGCTTCAACAGACTAAAATACATAAGAATAAATTTAACCAAGGAAGGGAAGTAGGTATTCAGTGAAAACTAAGACGTTGATGAAAGAAACTGAAGACACTAATACATGGAAAGATATTACACACCTACTGATTAGAAGAATTCATATTCTTAAAATATCCATACTTACCCAAAGTAATTGATATATTCAATGCAATACCTATAAAAATTCCAATAGTATTTTCCACAGAAATAGAAAAACAATCCTAAAGTTTGTATGGAACCACAAAAGATCCTGAATAGACAAAGCTATCTTGAGAAAGAAGACTAAAACTAAAGGTATCACACTTCGTGGTTTCAAATTATATCACAAAGCAATAGTAACCCAAACCAGTATGCTAATGACATAAAAACAGACACATACATATCTCAGTAGCACAAAATATAGAGCCCAGAAAAAACTCATGCATATATGGTCAATTACTTTACCAAAAAGTATGAATGAAATTGGACCCTTGT
The DNA here is from genome assembly GCA_003697995.1 of Taxidea taxus jeffersonii. Lineage (NCBI taxonomy): Eukaryota > Metazoa > Chordata > Mammalia > Carnivora > Mustelidae > Taxidea > Taxidea taxus. The sequence continues at coordinate 16,501 of RCUC01172237.1, forward strand.
CTTGCACTACCAATGAAATTAACTCAAAATAGGTTAATTAGTGGTATTGAATATAAGATGTGAAGCCATGAAACACTTAAAAAAATAAGTGGTAAGCTCCTTTGTATCTGTTTTGGCAATTTTTTTTTGATTTGTCACCAACAACAGCAAAGATAAACACATAAGGCTATATCAAACTAAAAATTTTCTATACAACAAAGGAAACCATCAACAAAATGAAAAACAATATATGGAATGTAGGGAAATATTTGCAAATATCTGATAAAGATATTTATCTAAAATATATAAGCAATCCATACAACTTAATAGCAAAGCCAAAAAAAAAAAAAACTGATTAAAAAATTGGCAGAGAAAAAAAAAAAAAGGGACGCTTGGGTGGCTCAGTTGGTTAAGCGGCTGCCTTCGGCTCGGGTCATGATCCCAGCGTCCTGGGATCGAGTCCCACATTGGGCTCCTTGCTTGGCAGGGAGCCTGCTTCTCCCTCTGCCTCTGCCTGCCTCTCTGTCTGCCTGTGCTCGCTCTCTCTTTCTAACAAATAAATAAATTTAAAAAAATCTTTAAAAAAAAATTGGCAGAGGAATTGCCCTTTGGACATCTTTCCAAAGGTATCCAAATGGTCAGCAGGTACATGAAAAGGTGCTCTACATCACTAATCATCAGGGAATGCCAATCAAAACCACTAGGAAATATCATGGACACCTTTTAGAATGGCTATCACCAAGAAGACAAGAGATAACAAGTGTTGGAGGATGTAGAGAAAAGGGAATCTTTGTGGACTGTTGGAAATGTAAATTACTTCAGCCACTATGGAAAAGAGTATGGAAGTTCTTCAAAAAATTAAAAACCACACTACCATATGATCCAGCAATCCTACTTCTGGGTATCTCTCCAAAGGAAATGAAAGCAGGACAATTGAAGAGATCCCTGCATTTCTGTGTTCATTGCAGCATTATTCACAATAGCCAGGATATGGAAACAACCTAAGTGTTGACAGATGAGTGGACAGAAAAGACATGGTTCACAAATACAATGGAATATTACTCAGTGGTGAGAAAGAAGGAAATTCTGCCTTTTGCAACAACATGGATGGAATTTGAGAGTACTATGCTAGGTGAAATAAGCCAAACAGAAAGACAGATACAGCATGCTATCACTTATATATGGAATCTAAAAAGGAAGAAAGAAGAAGAAGAAGAAGGAAGAAGAAGAAGAAGGAAGAAGAAAAGAAGAAGAAGAAGAAGAAGAAGAAGAAGAAGAAGAAGAAGAAGAA